>CAJPIZ010000923.1:0-19700 GCA_905368565.1 Medioppia subpectinata | reverse complement strand
GATATCATTGAAAATGTCTGCCGAAGAATACATTAGTCTAACGGCGAGTGTTATTAGTCTATGGTTTGGGTTCTCTATCATTGCGTTTACGGAGTATTTGAAAGATTTATTTATTAAATTAAATATTGAGAGACGATTAATAAACTTATTTAAAGTAATTAATAATTATTTTACAATTAAATATAATAATTGTAAAATAAAATTACAATCTAAGTATATTATTAATAGACAATCAAATCGTATTAATGTTATAAATATTAACATTTTGAATATTAACTAGTATATTTTGCAAAACATCAATAATTCATTATCTAATATAAATATTAATAATTTAATTTGCAATAATTTACATGTTCAAAAACAAGTTATCTATTTTGTAAAATTTTTAAATTTATTTTAATATAATGTAAATATATAACTTTTTACATTTTATTATTTGGATAAATCATAATTGTATATTGTCAAAAGTAGCTGATATATCACTATCAGATTATCTACATTCCCAATAACATTAACATTTACTGTATCTAAAACAATACCATCATCATCTGTATTAACTTCAGATTTATTATTATCATCATTATAAAAATTTTCTACCATTTTATGTTTTATTATAATAACCACATCGCAAAGTGAGGCCACTATTATTAAAGCAAGGGTAGCGCCGTGTAGTACATAGCGGAATTGATCCTGGTCATATAGCCAACAATTACCGCTTTTACCGCATGTACTTTCCCATACTAAACAGACAGAGTCGGCGATTGCACCGAATATAAGTAAATATGGTATGTATGCTAAAAATATAGTAAAGTCATTATGATAATATAATTATTACCAGTACAATTTTATTTAGAATGTTTATAGATAAAATATGTTAATTACCAAACAATGCCAAAAAGCTATTTACAAAACCCATAGCAAAGCTTTTGTCTTTCGGACCGATAACTCTGTAAGTTTTAACAATTAATTTATAAACTATTTTTAAAATATTTAAATTTTTTGTGTTGTTTTAAAAATTAGATTTTATTTACCTTAATGCTAGTAAAATATTGCCAGTCCTAACTTTAGAAATGACAATTGCTGGTAAAGTTTTGATCATTAAAAAATTGTACAAATTTGTACAATTGTTGGCATCGCTCTGGCAGTGGTCACTTGTATACATAATTTATGTATAGTTTTAGTTATAAAACAATTTAATTTTAATAAATAACAATAATTATGTATAACAATAATTTTAATACAATTCTTATATTAAATGAACATATATTTAAAAAATAAAATATTAATTATTTATTTAATGTAAGTAATACATTTTCAGTTGTTGCCATGGCTTATACAAAATTGTAATAATTCAAAAAATAACAAATTTTGCGTAATAATTAATATAAATATTTTCTGCTATATTTAATGTTATCTATTTCCATTTTTGAAAATTTATTCCTGGAAAATAGTTTTGCGCCGGAAATTTTGTTTTATATTCCTTAAAATTGGAATAAAGTAACACAAATGTGGGCAAATGATGACCAATCCATGATTATAAATACTATTATCATATACATGTATATTACACATGTCGTAACATGATGAAACATAATTGAGAAGAGTATTTGGTTAAATCTATTTAATTAGTTTAAATTTAATCATTTTGTAAATCATTGTTTAATCAAAATTTAATATTTCCCCTTAAATGATTACGAAATGGTATATGAGTTCTAACAAGTAATTTGTAAGTAATTTATTGTTATTCATTAAAAAACATTATACAAACATTAAATAAATACATTGTAAGTATATTTGATTATTGTATTAAATTAGAATATTTTTATAATATTTTATACTTTTGAAACAATTTAGACATAAAATAATAAAAATTATTTAAATGATTTTTTTATTGTTATCCATTTCCCTGATAACTTTAGATTTTCAGGAATTTACCTACAAATTCAGTTTTGACTACAAGGGAATTTTAGGCGTTTTCACATAATGGATAACATTAAATATATTTAATTAGCATTTTAATTAGAGTGATATATTGATTTTAATTTATTTCCTGAATAGGGTGTTGTTTTATATTTCTATTACTATTTATAATGAAATAATTAAAATGACAATAACACTACAAATATTGCAAATATTTAATGTCATTTTGTGTGTGATATTAAATATAAAAGTTGTTATATTTCTATTAAACTTGAAATATGTTAGAGTATGTTAATGCAAAAATATAAGTAACAGTTTGTCTTAAGAGAGATTATTTTAAAGTTTCAGTTAATATAATTTATTTTAAAACAAAACCTATTTACAACCAACTATGCTTGTTTCAATAAAAATGATATATCAAATTTTTGCGTACGTGTTATGTTTGATGGGATGTGTGTATCAAACGTATAAAATAAGTTTATTATATTTTTTATACGAAACCACAACTAATGTTAAATACAATACAGATGTCTCTCTTCGAGACACGGCGTTCACTATATGTATTGCAAAATCAGTGCTAATTAAACAAGATTTAAAACATCTCTATTATTACAGTGCGAGTAAACCAATTGTTAATATTGCAAAATTTAATCAACTTTCTATTGGCAAACAAATTAAGTCATTAATGAAAATAGAAGTACCTTGTACATTCAGGAAGTATAACAGTGATATAAGTAAATGCAAATATATTAATATTGCCATTAACAATATGTTTTATTGTTTCACTATCACCACTAATGTTAGCCAAACCCAATCATTTTTTAATGAAATAATGAGTATAATCATAAATGAAAATAAATATATTAAACTAAACTATTTATTAGTATATACTCATTTAGTAAATACACGCATTTATTATCATCATTCTCGACATATGGTAATATCAAAGCCGACAAATTACACAATAAATTATTTCAGATACGATAAGATTATAATAAAATACAATAAAATGGCTAAATATTGTATCGATGATTATGATCCTTATTATATGATGTATAAATGTATTCAATCACGTTATCTACAATGGAATTCAACATTATATCCACAATATATGTTCTATGATATTACAAATATTGATCAATTCCATGATAAGTATTTTACCAATATAGATTCCATTCAATTTGAAATAGAGTGTACTAGAAAGATTCAATATATATCACAATGTACGGAATATTATTATCCAAAAAAATTTCATAGTTATCAACTAGATGAACCACACAATACTTTCCTGGTCATAGGTTATGGAGCAGAATCGACGACTGAATACGAAATATCATTGAAAATGTCTGCCGAAGAATACATTAGTCTAACGGCGAGTGTTATTAGTCTATGGTTTGGATTCTCTATCATTATGTTTACGGAATATTTGAAAGATTTGTTTATTAAATTAAAATTGGAAATATTATTCGTGCGCCTGTTTAATTTAGTAAAAAATTATAAATTGCAAATCATAATGAAGCTAAACAATGCGTATACACGACACATTTACCGAAATACAATATCTAATGTTGTGGTGCAAATCCGTCATTAATATTAATAAATACATTGTTAAATAGATTAAATATTTATAATTAAATTGTTACTAAATGTCTTAATATTTTCACATTTTATAATTCACATGTCATAATTTTTTATTGTCTAAATTTACTGATATATCAGTATCATGATTATCTACATTCGCAATAACATTAACATTTACTGTATCTAAAACAATACCATCATCATCTGTATTACTTTTAGAGTTTTTATCATCATCATCATAAAAGTTTTCTACCATTTTATGTTTGATTATAATAACCACATCGCAAAGTGACGCAACTATTATTAACGCAAGTGTAACGCCGTGTAGTACGTATCGGAAACGATCCTGGTCATATAGCCAACAGTTACCGGTTTTACCACACGTACTCTCCCATACCAAACAGACTGAGTCGGCAATTGCACCGAATATAAGTGGATATGGTATATATGCTAAAAATACAGTAAAAATCGTTATGATAATATAGTAATTACCATTATTTTTTATTTAAAAATGAATTTTTTTAATGATTATGATCAAGTATGCCCGGTTTGTCCACCTGCGTGGACACAGCATTATTCAAATGTGTTATTATTTATACACTATTCATAATTCATTCATATAAAGAGTATACTAATATAACAAGTGGGGTTTAAACTCATTTACTATATATTAATAAACATTATTAGCATCAGGGCACTTGATGACTGCAATTATTGTAACGTTTATCATGAATAATAGTTGATTAATAAACTTGATGATTCATTAACCACGTTCAATATGTTTCAGCCCCGGCCTCCCTCTAACCATTAATGATTATGATTAAAATTTGTTATTTACCAAATAAGGCCAAGAAGCTATTCACAAAACCCATGGCAAAGCTTTTGTCTTTTGGATCAATAACTCTGTAAGTTTGAACAATTAATTTATAAAGCATTTTTAAAATACTTGAATTATTTATTGCATTAATAATTAATTTTTATTCACCTTAATGCTAGTAAAATATTGCCAGTCCTAACTGTTGAAGTGACAATTGCTGGTAAAGTTTTGACCATTAAAAAATTGTACAAGTTTGTACAATTGTCGGCATCGCTCTGGCAGTATCCACTTGTCGCGAGTCCACCATGATCACTTATGCACGTGCAATTAGTGGCAATCTATAGTTTTAAATATTATTACTAAACAATATTACAACATTTATTCAATAAGAAGTATTATTTAATTAATAAATTAATGATTACCCCGGTAACTTTATCAAAATCTGTGCAGCCGGCATAACACGGAGAGAAAAACGTGGTCACTCTATCGGCTGAACACATAGGCGTGAATACACTGGTAGTACAATCGCAACCCTGATTACACGCGGCACTCATTGTGAATCTATGGATAAACAATTAATTATTGTAAAATAAATTAAACTAAATATAATTATAAAACATACGTGGTTGTTTCTGTATCACCAATGGGCCCGAGTTGTAGGGGTGGGCAGCCCAAAAACATTGACGCCAACATGGTCAAGTTTGACACCCATTCCAGGCAAAACATGTAGATAATTAAGTACAATGCTCTAGGTTTAATGTACCTTATCCCAATACCACCCGCTAATGTACCAGCTGCCATTGGCAATAAATTGGCCACACCCGTTAATAAATTGGCCTTGCTGCCCGACACCCGGTACTGGGACTCCATGTATTTGGGCTTGGTCGTACCGTAACCTCCATAACCCGTATCCCGTAATGCATTGCCAATCAGATTGAACATAAACAGTGGATTTGTTAGCAGCCGTTTCGTGCAGTCCATAAACCCTATATAATTAACATGTTTCATTAGTTAATTAATTATAAATTAAATTTGTACAATGTATTTATTAAATAACTATGCTGTATAAAAATGAAAATATTACCATGACTATTTGCATATTCAACACGATCGCTCTCTTTGACCGAGGCGCCTTTCAGTTGCTTTGGGAATAAGAACATGGGTAGATTGACAAGAAACAATAGCGCCCCGATTACTAAAAATCCTAACCACCATGCACCAATGAATCGCGGATCTGTACTTTTTACATTAGGGTTAACTGTAAATAAAATAATCTTAATTCATCAAAAATAAATTACATAATTTATTATTATATAAATTTACAAAACGGATCTTCATAAAATCGCAAACAAAACGAGCCAAACATAAAACCACCGGCCGGGCCCAGCATTTTCAATATACCAAGCATGCTCATATAAAGTGGCGAGCTAGTTTTGCTAACACTATCATCCACGAATGCCAAACCAAATACCCAGTACGCTGTGTATCCAACACCCCTCAGCGCACTACCTATAATCAGCATAATAACAGCTCCCCATATAGTAGAGTGACCACCTTTGGCTGTACAATCAATTGTAGCAACTTTGGCCGAACACAACTCATAACGCGTGTTATTGGCTGTCATTTTGGACAGTAGGGTGTCGTCGTAGAGTAAGTGTGTTCCCGGGCCGTAAATAAAGTAAGGCGCGGCATTTATTACACATGATAACACCAGGATCATTTCACTAACAGCGATCATACGCGGTCTACTGTAGCGATTGCCCAGATAGCCAACAAGTGGGCTTAGCTAAATTAAACAAAACACCACGTTTATTTATTTTTAGTAAAAATATTGTTTCAAATAATATAATCAAGATAGAAAAACACTTACAAACAATTCAACAATATTATCGGCTATTAATATAACTCCCGATATTTTTGAGTCAAACCCAAACCTTTTTTCCACTGATGTTAACACTGCTATCAAATACGTTGTGGACATTGTCTGCACCACACCTATCAGGGCGTACACTATGGCAAACCAGAAGGGCGTGGCGAACACCTGTAGCCATCTGGGCCTCCACGTGCCCAGTCCGCACGTGGTCACTATCTGGTCATCCTCGTGAGAATTTTTATTATGCTGATTATTATGTTTGTTTACCATGATTTAGTTTTAATTTTAATATTAAATGTAAAATAAATAACTGTTATTATTGTCAAAATTTAAACTTATTATTTATTATGTTATACAATATTTAAATATTATGTAAGTTAAATAGATAATTATATATTTTATATGTTACATATAATTAATTTGAAACCATGCAATTTAATTAATAGTAATTGCAATCATAGTAAAACTTTATATCAAGGATAGTCTAATCAAAATCTAGATATTGATAATATAAATAATTTTAATTGAAAACAAAAATTTTATTTTATCATATTTAATAAAACATCTATCATATATTGATAACATATCATTTATTTATTATCGATACAAATAAATTTGATATTAATTAAACTGTGTTAAAAAATAATTGTAACTCAAGAATAATTAATTAATATTTATATTTAATTTCAATAATTTATACAATATATTAAATTTATTGTAAACATAAATACATTTTGCAAAATTGTTATAAAATTTTTAGATATAAATCTTGCAACTTAATTAATCATAGAATTTAATCATTATTAGATTTATCATTCAAAATTGTTTGATCAGAATTATGTATATTTAAATCCACAGATGTGTCATGATTATTCTCGTTATTAGTGTTTTTATTATTATCATTATTAATTTCAGGATCGTAGAAATTTTTCATCCAGCCACACAATGAAAGTATCCTACATCATAAACAGTCAGTTTGTAATTTATTTGTCATAATTTATTTATTTTACGTATAACTATTAAAATTACCTTGAGCACTATTATCGTAATCGATACGATCTTTCTCTTTAACCGAGGCCCCTTTAAGTTGCCTTGGAAACAAAAACATCGGTAGAGTGGCCAGAAATAACAGTCCGGCTATAACTAAAAATCCAATCCACCATGCGCCAATAAAACGCGGATCTCTGCTTGAAACATGTGGGTCGACTATTTGAAACAAACACATGGTTATTATAATAAATAGTAAAACATTAGGGTCAGCTTACAAAATGGGTTCTCGTAGAATTTGAGACAAAACGATCCTAATAAAAAACCAGCGGCGGGTCCAATCATTCTCAATATGGCCCATAGGCTCATATAAAGTGGTGAACTTTTTTTGCTAACACTATCGTCAATGAATGCCAATCCAAACACACAATAAGCAGTATAGCCGACACCCCTCAGCGCGCTGCCAATTACCAAGATAATTACCGCGGGCCATACAGTAGAGTGACCACCAGTTGCTGTACAATCCGTTGTGTGAATTTTGACTGAACATAATTCATACCGGGTATTATTTGCGGCCATTTTTGACCTAAGAATATCGTCGTATAGTAGGTGTGTTCCCGGGCCGTAAATAAAGTATAGTGACGCGCTGCTTACGCTTGATAACACCAAGATCATTTCGCTTATTGCAATCATACGAGGGCGACTGTAACGATTACCAAGATAGCCGATAAGTGTGCTTAGCTTAGATAAAATAAATTTATGTTTATGGATTTAAAATAAATATTACATTGTGTTTATAAAGCTAATTTAATTTGTAATTCTAGAATTTAATTTTTAATTAATAATAATAATTAATTTAATATTATAAAAATAATTTTTAGGTGTCAATCAGATTAACAATGTTTTCCTATTATCTTGGGACATATAATAAATTATAAATTAAATTTCATGATGATAATACATACCAGCATCTCCATAGTGTTGTCAGCTACTAATATAATGCCCGATATCCTGGAATCAAATGCGAACCGCTTTTCTATAGATGTCAACACTGCGAACAAATACGTTGAGGACATACTCTGGACAATACCGATAAGTGAATAGCTTATGATAAAATAGATTGGTTTGGCGAACACCTGTAACCACTCGGGCCTCCACGACCCGAGTCCACAACTTGTAATCATGTGGTCATCATGATTTTTATTGTAATGATGTTGCTTATTATATTTATTTTTCATTATTCTTGTTTAATCGGACACTTTATTTAGTTATGTATTTATTGTTATGTATCATTAATTAATTAAATATTAATTTATATAAATATAATATTTTGTGACATATGAAAAATTACAAGTATTTACTGTTTATTTTCAAATTGATTAGATTATGGATTTAGAATTTTAAAATCAATACACATGACATTCTTTTAAATAATTCAACACTTAAGTTTATTAATTACATTTATATTTATTTAATTGATAATTTATAAATTGCATTTAATAACTAAAAAAAGTATACAAATATATTGATAATATATGAACATTTGCACAGTTAATATTAATTAATTTATATCAGCAAATTATACTTTTGGTCATTTAACTATATATTAGTTTATATAATTGTTGTTTAATCAATATTATTATGTTTTATATTATCAGAATTAATAGTATTAAAGATTTTCAAATTAACATTGTTACCGTCATCATCTTTACAATCATTACTTTTATTATCAGTTACGTCATCATCAATTTCATCTTCGTAAAAATTTTTCATTTGGCTAGCATTAGCAATTAGACCAAGGTCCATTAAGGAGCCGATCACAAAAAACACCAAGGTGACAATGTGTAATGTGTAGCGGAAACGGTCTGCATCATACAACCAACAGTTACCTGTCTTACCGCATGTGCTCTCCCATACCAAGCAGACAGAGTCGGCGATCGCGCCGTATATAATCGGATAGGGTATAAATGCTGCAACAATTAATAAGATTAAATATTACTTAATAATCATAACATTGAATATTTTTAAAAACTTACTTGTAATGGCTAAAAACCCATTTACAAAACCCATGGCAAAACTTTTGTCTCTTGGGTCAATTACTCTGCAATATTTAGTACAATGTATTAATTTTGTCAATTTATAAACTACTGTTATTATCTATGTCATTTAACAACTAGATCATATTAACCTTAAACCAATTAAAATGTTACCAACTCTAGCGGTTGACGTTAGCATAAATGGTAGAGTTTTAACCATTAAATAATTGTACAAATTTGCACAACTGTCGGTATCACTTTGACAATAACCATTATTTGCTACTCCACCATGATCAGATATGCATGAGCAATTAGTGGCGATCTATTTGTAAAATAACAAATTAATTATGTTTACACTATTAAGTCATCTTAAACAATTTATCATGAGTTAACTATTAGTTATTTCTCAATACTAGAATTAATAATTGAATAAATACCCCGGTGTTTTTATCTAAATGCGTACAACCGGCAAAACATGGCGAGAAATATGTAGTCACTTTATCGGCCGAACACATTGGCGTGAATACACTGGTAGTGCATTCGCAGCCCAGATTACAATCAGCATTCATTGTAAATCTAAATTAATTGTCAAAAAAAATTATTAACCTTGTTGCTTTAAATTGCAAATAAATTGTACTTGGTATTTGCCATTTCCGTGTTTGGCCCTAGCTGTATTGGTGGACAGCCCAAAAACATCGACGCAAACATGCTACCATTCGATACCCATTCCAGGGCAAAAATGTAAATTAGCAAGATAAATGGTCTGGGTTTTAAATATCGTATCCCAACACCGCCCAAAATTACTCCAATGGCCACGGGCAGCATTCCGGTAACGCCTGTTAATAAATTGGCCTTGCTACCGGACACTCTGTACTGGGACTCAATGTATTTGGGCTTGGTCACTCCATAGCCCGCGTAGCCATTATAACGAAAAGCATTGCCAATCAAATTATACATAAATAATGGATTTGTTAATAGCCTTTTGCAACATTCCCAGAATCCTATTTAAACATCCAGTGAAATATTTAATTACTAACCTCTAACTCACATACATTTTATCTAATATTTATATAAATTACCTTGTACACTATTATCGTAATCAACACGGTCTTTCTCCTTGACCGAGGCCCCTTTAAACTGTCGTGGAAATAAAAACATTGGTAGTGTAGCTATGAACAATAGTACAGCGATCACTATAAATCCAATCCACCATGCGCCAATAAAACGCGGATCTCTGCTTGATACATGTGGATCGACTATTTAAAAACACGTGGTTATTATATTGCATGTTAAAACATTACAGTTAGCTTACAAAATGGATTTTCGTAATATTTGAGACAAAACGAGCCTAGTAAAAATCCACCGGCGGGCCCGATCATTTTCAATATGCACATTAAACTCATATAAAGTGGTGAACTCTTTTTGCTAATACTATCATCCACAAATGCCAAACCAAATACCCAGTACGCTGTATAGCCTATACCTCTCAACGCGCTGCCAATTACCAGCATAATAACAGCTCCCCATATAGTAGAGTGACCACCTTTTGCCGCACAATCCATTGTATCAGTTCTTGCCGAACATAACTCGTAACGCGTGTTATTGGCAGTCATTTTGGATAGGAGTGTTTCGTCGTATAGTAGGTGTGTTCCCGGGCCGTATATAAAGTATGGTGACGCGCTGATCACACATGATAATACCAGGATCATTTCGCTAATTGCTATCATTTTGGGTCTACTGTACCGATTGCCCAGATATCCGATAAGTGTGCTGAGCTAATGTTAACAAAATTTTAATTATGTTTTAGATACAAATACACTTTGTTTTTAGCAATACATAAAGTTGGACCTATTATTATTTATAACTAATGTTTATTTTAAAATTGTTACTTTATTATATTAAATGGAAGTGACATTGTTTTATTAAAATAAATAAAAAATGTATAATTAATTTTGATATATACTTACCAACATTTCCATAATGTTGTCGGCAATTAATATAATGCCCGATATTTTAGAGTCAAACGCATAGCGCTTTTCAATTGATGTCAACACTGCAAACAAATACGTTGAGGACATACTCTGGACAACACCAATGAGTGAATAGCTTATTATAAAATAGATGGGTTTGGCGAACACCTGTAGCCATTCCGGTCTCCACGACCCGAGTCCACAACTAGTGACCATATGGTCATCCTGTTTTTCTTTGTCAAAATCATTGTTATTATTATTATTGATATTACGTTTATTTTTCATAATTCCTATTTAACATCACAATTAAAATAGTATAATATGTAATTTATAAGTCTAATGAATTTAATTTAATAGACCAAGGCTTGACTGTAATCAAAATGTCAATATTAATTTAGTTACATGTAAAATGAATATGTTTAAACATTCAATAAATCATATGTTGTTTGCTGTTTATTATCAAATAGATTAGATTATGGATTAATAATTGTAAAGTCTGTAAACTAATGTAGTTTCCAAACATAAATTCAATCTTGATTTAATCTCAATGGCATTTAGTACTATTCATGACAATTAATTATAAAAGAGTTTGAGTAAACTGACAAATATTTTTATTATGTCTGTTTTATGTTTAATTGACATGTTACAAATTTGTATTTCTGGTAAATGTGTTTAAAATGTTTATTTATAATAAAATTAATTTATAGGATCTATTTAGAAAACTTGGGATGTATATGTACAGTACGTGTATGATATAATTTTGAATTCATTTAATTTTACGCTATAACAACATAAATTGGAATAGTATATCATTTATAAAATCATTAACAAGTAACAATTTAATCAAAATTTTATCATACATAACCATGACCATTTATTGATATCTGATGTTTGATAATTTTATTAGCAAGTAATACACTATATATTTTATCTAATGGCTATTGTTAAAATATTATTATACATTAAAAAAATTACAATATTTTAAATATAACATTTTGTAAAAAAAAATCCAATTTTACATCTAATTGTTTAAATAAAAATGTAATATTTATTTGTATTTAATATCAAAGGTCATTATTATTAACAGTATTATCCTTGTTATCGTCACTATCATCATCATAAAAGTTTTTAATTCGGCTGGCTTTAGCAATAATACCCAGATCAAACAGCGAGCCCATTATGATTAAGGTCAATGTAAAACCGTGCAGCACATATCTGAAACGATCCTGGTCATACAGCCAACAGTTACCAGTCTTACCACACGTACTCTCATATACCAGACAGGCTGAGTCGGCGATCGCACCAAATACAATTGGATAGGGTATGTAAACTAAAATTGTTTAAACATTATGGTCATTTAAATTAAATAATTAATTGAATGATTTAATTAGGTTTTAATTACCAAACAATGACATTACGCAATTTATAATGCCCATGGCAAAACTTTTATCACTCTCATCAATAACTCTGAAAACGAATTTACAAAATGACAAAAATTTTAATTTTAATCTATCTAAATAAACATGCATTTAAATGTTTACCTTAATGTTAGCAAAATATTACCAGTCCTGGCTGTTGCGCTGATCATGCCTGGTATGATCTTAACCCATAAATAATTATATAAGTTGGTACAACTCTCGGCATCGCTTTTACAATAACCAACTGTGGCCGTACCACCATGGTCAGCGATGCATGAACAATTTGAAGCAATCTATCACAATTCACAAAAATAAACCGTTAATATTACATGATAGTTATAATCATCATTGCCATTTTTAAGAACCACGTCATAATAAAATTACTTTTTCTCTCATTTATGGCACTCATGGTTATAATTATAAACTCATTACCCCAGTAGTTCTATCTATATTTTTGCAGCCTGCATAACATGGTGAGAAATATGTGGTCATCCTATCGGCTGAACAGATAGGGGTAAATATACTCGTAGAGCAATCGCAGCCAGCATTACACTCGGCATTCATAGTAAACCTATGATATGTAAAATAAATGTTAATAGATAAATAATTGTTATCATAATAAAACAACATTAAAAATTGTACTTTGTAGTCCCAATTTCTTGAAGTGGACCTAGTTGTAACGGCGGGCAGCCCAAATACATGGAGGCCAGCATACCGCCATTGCCCACCCATTCAATGGCAAACATGTAAACGATCAGGGTGAGTGGTTTGGGCTTAAAGTATTTGATCACTACACCGCCAACTAATATACCAATAGCGTCGGGCACCATGCCAGCCACACCGGTCAGCAGCGTGGCCTTACTGCCAGACACCCGGTATTGGGACTCCATGTATTTGGGCTTGGTGATACCGTAACCGGCAAACCCGCTGTATCGCAAACCGTTGCCTATCATGTTAAACATGAACAGTGGATTTGTAGCCAGACGTTTTGCGCATACCCATATGCCTGTCAAGGTAATTAAATGTATATATTTATAATGTTAGCAAATACATATTACATTAATAATCACCTCGACCACTTTTATCCTTGCTAGTTATTTCTTTAAGCGTGGTTCCTTTTAATTGAGCTGGAAACAGGAACATGGGCATGTTTATGAAAAATAATATGAATCCGATGGCTAGAAATCCGATCCACCATGCGCCAATAAATCTTGGATCAGTGCGCGTAACACCAGGATCAACTAGTAAAAATATACTGTATAAATTACTATAAAATACATTTAAAATTATACAGAACAACTTTGTATTTTACAACGAGCTTACAATAAACAATTGTATACTGTACAATAAAATTTTTAACGTATAATTTATAACTTGTAACATACAAAATGGGTTTTCGTAATATTTCAAACAAAACGATCCTAGTAGAAAACCACCGGCGGGTCCAAACATTCGCAGGATGACCAAAAAGCTCATATATATTGGCGAATTCTCCTTGCTAACACTATCATCAATAAAGGGCACGCCAAAACACCAAAACGCGCTATATCCAATGCCCCTTAATGCGCTACCTAGTATCAATATAAATACTGCCAACCATACGGTAGAGTGACCACCACTGGCTGAGCAATCGACTGAGTCCCGTGACTCGGCGCACACCTCGTATCGGGTGGTATTCGTAAACATTTTGCTGGTCACACTGTTTTCGTATAGTAGGTGTGTTCCCGGGCCGTAGAAAAAGTATGGCGACGCGTTGACCACACATGATAATATTAATACTAATTCGCTCAGTGCTATCATACGGGGTCTACTGAACCGGTTGCCCAAATAGCCAACAATTGGACTAAGCTAGTAACAATTAAAATATGGTCTTTAATTAATACATATTTAAACATTTTTTAATTAAACTATAATAATTATTTGTGATAATAAATATATAAATAATTGTTACATACAATCATTTCCATAACATTGTCAGCAATTAATATGATTCCGGATATCTTGGAGTCAAACGCGAATCGCTTTTCCAGTGATGTTAACACTGCTATTAAATAAGTGGCGGACATATTCTGCACAATACCTATTGTGGAGAACACTATAGCAAAATAAAAGGGTGTGGCAAACATTTGTAAACACCCGGGCTTCCATGAACCAAGCCCACAACTGGTGTCCATTTGGTCATCTTGGTCATGTTTACTTTTACTTTTATACATTTTATTGCCATTCACTTCATATTTAGTACTTGAACTTGACATGGTTATTTACTATTTTATTATAATACTTATTTAATTCATAAAATATTATTACAATATACATATGCAATTTATTAAATTTACATATAAATCACATTTTTATAAGTTTTTAACATTTCACATTAGAATAACATAAATAATTATGAGATAATTGATTTATTACACCTGCATGTAGTCAATTGACTAACATAAAGTGCAAGATGATAAAATTGTTTATATTATGAGATATACTTGAAATAAAATTTTTGCTAAAATATAATTTAGTAGTTACTAGTTTTTTAGTTTTAATCAATGTTTAAGTAAAATTATCTACATGATATTAATTAAACATTTTTACTTTTAGAGTTACTATAAAATACAATTTATTACCATTATTAATCAAAATGTAATTTGTGTTAACAATTATTATATCCTTCAACATTTCAATTTAAAATCACATCAAAGTTATGAAGGTTATAATGTTTTGAAGTAATACACACTTTCTCATCAATGAATTGATATTCTTTATGTAACATTTATTATTAATCTTGTTGATTAAATTTATAATCAATTGAATGATAACAAATAAATTTATTTTAACCGGAATTGAGATAAAAAATATTTTAATAAATTTCTATTTTGTATAGAAGTATATAAATATTGCTATTATTCATATCAGCAAGTTTTTATTTATTTTTTTAATTACAATTATAACTATTATAACCCGTTTATTATAAAGACTATTGTACTGTAAGAATGTATAAAGTAGTGCATAAATGTAAAATTTCCCATACATGAATAAATATATTTTACATGGTTAAAAATGTAAATGTTTACAAAAAATTATAACTCATTGCATATACATATTGTCTAAATTGGTATCTACAAATAATTACATTAACCCAGTAGTTTACATTTCAAATTCGTCAATCTCATCATTGTACAAATTTTTCACTCTCTTTGCCAATACTATGGCTATTATTTCGATGCAAATACCCGTCAAATACGGCGCGAGTGTTAGTAAATGTAGATTACGTTGCAGTTTGTGTGTGTCGTATACCCAACAGTTGCCTCTCTGTCCGCACCGGGACTCCCATATTAGACACGACCCGTCAACCACTGAGCCATATATGATAGGATAGGGAATCATTGCTGCAAATATTTATATAAAAATTACATGTTACAATTTATTGTTATTATTATTAGTCAATACCGACAACACATGTAAAACAGATCATTAAACCGATGGCAAAACTCTTGTCTTCTTTGTCCACTATTCTGTAATATAATTGTAAATTTTGTTATTATTTTATTTTTAATATTTGCTAGTGCATATATTTTCAAATAAATGAATACAAACCTCATACAAACAATGTTGCTACCAACTTTTGCTAAATAACAAATTATGCTCCCTATTCCTAACATTAATACATAAATAAACAAATTGTTTCCACAATCAGTAGTACAATAGCCATCAGTTGCCGATCCATCAAAACAGTTACAATCCGTATATTTCTAGTGTAAAATTAATAACATTTATTATTGTCGTAATATTAAAATAGATAATTTACAGTATGTGTAGTATTTGTTGTATCACTTGTACGACAACCGGCAATACAGGGAGAAAAGTAATTGGTTTGGTTGTCAGGACCGCAAATGGGCTGATATTTAGCATGTTCGCAAAAACAATTATCGTTACACTTGGATTGAAACTGAAAACTATAAAATCATTGTTAATAGTAGAAATTAATAAAAATTTAGTACTTTTATAACATTACATAGATTTAATTAATGACATTTTATTATTTAATTCCTTATATTCGATTATATCTAATAATAATAATTAACTATTTTGTTGTATTATATTTTCTTTTTACATTGAAATGCACAATAAAAAATTTAAAATGTTACTAGCCTAAATAGTGGGACATTACGGTACTTACTCTGTGTTTGAAAGTGAAGTGCCTGCAAACTGTGATTGAGGGCACTCGAGAAATATTCCCGATATAATACCCATCGCTGATAATAATTCAACGGCTGTTATAAACGTGATTAAAAGTCGAGGGCCGGGAAGAAATTTGCGCACTATTAAACCACCTAGTAAATAGCCCGTTGACATCGGAATTACACCAAGCACGCCTAACATAAAAATACATATGAATATAAATGTTGCAATAACAAAATTTATCAAGCTAGGCAACAGATTTACTACAGTCATTCTGATAATTATTAGTTAATTTCAGAATGTAAAATGTTTATAAAATTAACAAGTATAATTTAGATCATGATACAAAATGTGAATATTTGCCCGAAAATAGATTAGCAGTGGAGGCGGACGTGTGATATTGGGACTCAATATATCTAGCGTTGAACGTTCCGTATCCGGCCAGTGAAAACAGTCGCAATGTACTGCCCAATGTATAACAAACATATATGGGATTTTTTAGCAACCTTAATATTCGACCCCAAATACCTAATTATAAACAGTAAAATAATTATTCATAGTATCTATTAATTTAATATGGTAATTTTAAAATCTATTTGGTAGAATGATTAATTTTACTTAATTTGTTTGTTTTCTTGGCATTAATTGTTGTGACCATGTTGTCTGTATTCTGTTTTTGTTGACTTTCTATTCTTTTGCTAATTAGGAAACTTCTTGGAAACATGAACATGGGTATCGAGAATAATATGATTATTGTGCCAATGATAATAAATCCAATCCACCATGCACCGATCCATCTCGGGTCGTTTGGCCCAATGCCCGGCTCAACTAATGTATTTAAAAAATTTAATTAATATCATTGTGTTTAAAATTAATTCATGTAACTTGTCTTACAAAATGGGTTTTCATAAAATCTCAAACAATAGGATGAAAGCACGTATGCAAATGTCGGTCCGCACAGACGTATGGCTCCCGTTAGACCTACATATTAATTATTTATTTATAATTACCATACGTTCAATTTAATGAAATCTACCATGATAGCTCAAATATATACCATACCTAAATAAATGGGCGCATTTTTCTTTTTGACAGAATCATCAACAAATATATAACCAATTGTAGTGAACGCCACAAAACCAATACCATTACAAAAACTACATATGGCTAACATTATAATAGCCGGCAGTACTCTAAACGTTTGGTCAGACACTACGGTATCTGAATTAACATTATTACTATTATTGCAATAATCCTTATCTCCCGCACGGTTTGCATCGCAAAACAGGGCACTTGTATTGACCGCATTATTACCGGCAACCGATTCCCGGCCACTAAGGCTTAATAGATGAACGCCGGGGCCGTACATAAAATACGGCGCGGCGGCTAAATAGCAGCTGAACGCCACAATCAGATTGCATATGGCTATTAATCTTGGCCGGTGTACCCGGTCGGCCAGGTATCCGATTACCGGGTTTAGCGAGAACTCGGTAAAATTGTTGGTCAATATGATGTAGCCAGATACGGCGCTGCCGAACGCGTACCGTTTTTCCAACGTGGTTACGCTGGCTATTATGTAGCTGAACGCAGCGGATTGCGCAATGGCCAGTCCGCCCAGTATAACCATAAACACCTTGGTCGACGCAAATATTTGTAGCCATTTTGGTTGCCACGAACCCAATCCGCACATGTATGCCAGTGAATATTGTGGTTTGTTAACGTCATTTATGGATTTCATTGTATTTGATAATAAATTAATTGAAAATTATTATTAATTTAATTAATTGGCAGAAACTTTATTATATTTTTTTTAATGACAATTCAAAAATTATAATTATTTATGTTTACAAAAATATTATTTTTAAAAAACATAATTAAATATTTTTAATGATTTTTGATAACAGTTTTGTCAAATTTATATATACTGTATATATTACAAAATTAAAGTGAAATAATTAATCTGATTTGATTATACAGTATTAGATTATAAATTGATTACATTTTACGCGATATAGTTTAACCTTGTTTATAAATGCATGTAAACACTGTATTATGCTGTATTTAAATGTTTAAAATGCTCAATTGAAATGACATTGAACACAAATAATTTTATCAAATCTTTTATAAAGTAATTTATAAGTTAAACTACATCAATAAATTATTGACAGTAATGTACCGCAATATGATAATCTAATTAGTTTTACGATTAATCATTGCTTACTTTACTTATTGGTTAGTTTTATGAAATTCTGTATATCATGTTTACTTTTATGTATATTTTAGTTTATTATTATATTATTTGTGACCGAATGCCCAAACATATATACATTATATTTTATGTTGTTCACTGCTATAACATTACTATTAGCTAAATGTTATGTTAAAAATTAATTTATATTGAAAAATAAAATGTACTCCAATAAAATAATTTAACTTTAACAATTATTATGAATTATATTTATATTCCGGGCTATTTATAAAAGACAATATCACAAACAAAAATATTTATTTTTAATAAAACAGACAAAATGTACATAAAAATATTTTTGTTAAAACTTACATAACTGATATTTATTGTTTAGTTAAATAAATTTAACCAGTTATATTAACGGTAACTGCGCTGCAAAAAATATTATAATAGCCAAATTTGTGCTCAATATTAGCGCTCAATTCAACGAGTTTGGCGTCTGAGTAGAAGTCGGTAGGAATAGTGGTGTTGAACGTCAACCTCTGGGCCACACCTTTACGGATAGGACAGGGAGTCGAGTGACAGGCGTTGGTGTCAAAAGGCTTTAAAACTGACTGTAAATCAGCTGCACTAATCATACCACCACTACCACGCCAACGAGCAAACAAGGTGAATTTGGGCTCAGACTGATCCTCATCTAAGTTACATTCATGAGAGAGAGAGAGAGAGAGAGA
>CAJPIZ010000922.1:0-19721 GCA_905368565.1 Medioppia subpectinata | reverse complement strand
AAGAGAGAGAATTCACATTCAGACTAAACTATTCATAAATATCTTTTCCCTATTCAGTCGGTTATAACCACTGCATTGAATAAATGGTTATTTATATAAACCGTAATTTATTGATCAAATTTAACCGAAATTTTTTAATTGTTGGTTTGTTGTGAAACTGTATTTATTGACATACAAATCAATGCCATCCATTTGTCTGTATGTCTTGTGGTTCCCGAGTAATCCTCTCCCGAAGAGGTAAAGTCCCGAAATCGGTTTGGCACAATGACCATGGCACTTTTAGAATTCGAAATAATAAGATGCGCCAAAGTTACTTGTTTCAAAGATTCGATAAAGAAAATAACATTTCGGTATAGATGTTAACATTTGATCCGGCCAATTAAATAATTTGGCCACTTTTAGTTTCCAAAAATATTGATTCCCATTGGATAACATTGCCAAAGTTATTTCGGAAGTCGACATCTTCGGGAGAAGATTACTCGGGAACCACAAGACATACAGACAAATGGATGGCATTGATTTGTAGGTCAATAAATACAGTTTCACAACAAACCAACAATTAAAAAATTTCGGTTAAATTTGATCAATAAATTACGGTTTATATAAATAACCATTTATTCAATGCAGTGGTTATACCACAAAATATTTTGACATCTCTCTCTCTTCTCTCTCTCTCTCTCTCTCTCTCTCCTATTGAGAACTAATATAAACGAGGGTTTAGTTATAAAATAGAAATTCACTTCTCGTAAATAATTGAATAAAAATTTTTAATAAATTGGATTTTATGAATCAAATCTACACTATATTTATAATATACAATCAGTCGTATGACAGTATCCGATATACAGTACATATTATTATATTAATAAAAATTATGCACATTTTTGCGTTTGAAATTCATATGAATTAATGCAATAAATTAAACCTCGTTTTGTTGGACACATGAATGAGTAAAAACAAAGCGACAAAAAACAGGCAGAAATAAAACTAATGCTGAAATCCGTTTCTTTTATCGGTGTTTTATTTCTCTATTCCTATTGTGTTTGTCTTATATTTATTATGAATTATTTAAAAATACAAGAAAACAACTCAAATAATGGAAAGCGGCTTACAGTACAGTACAGTACAGTACAGTATATTCATAGGGAAATCGCATGAAAAACACATTACGTTTTGTTGTAAGAGAATCGGAAAATATTTAACCGTAATCTTCATTTCCATTCTTCATTCACTCATATATTTGCAAATTTATTACAAAATGCATTAAATTGTTTGCCAAAAATATTTAAGCGTTTTTCCCTTGTTTTTCATGCATTTGTTTGATTATGTTTAAGGAGATGGAGAAGAAGAGGGGAAAGAAGACTAACATTTCTTATGATGAATGCGTTCACTATTATAATAGATTGCATAATAGGTTCTGTTTTGGCACAATATTTGGTATGAATTTATACACAACACACACTGTTTTTGCATTTTAGTTTTTAAGTGTTTTTAATATATCGTTTTATATATTTACTGTATATTTGCAAACAACTACTACTTTAGACGTTATTTCGTGAATATTCAGCACAAAATCACATCCAGAATATTCTTCATTCACAGAAATAAATAATTCATCAAAATTAGGCGCAAATACCGGTGTATTGATTGAACCATAAAGTTTACTTTTGCTTCAATTTGTATATCTCTTTAGTTTGAACTCTCTCTCTCTCTCTCTCTCTCTCTCTCTCTCTCTCTGTGATGAAAATAAGAATAAATTTTTCAAAACAAATTTTATATATAAATAATGAAATAAAATAAGAGAATATCAATATTTTCTTATTTCCAAGAATTACTTTACTTTTGGGCAAAGAATTGCGAGAGTAATGTCAATGTGTGTGAGAAATACACATCTCTTCACTAATTCTGTTGAAAACAAATACAGAAATCGTGTATTTGTTTTCGGGCTGTTTATACCGATAAGGGATTTATCGCACAAAACTAAAAATGTTGTGTTAATTATCTATTAAAACACTGTAAGAGTTAGTGTAAGTGGGAAGTGAATTATAGTCATATAAATTTATTATAATTTTTGTTTGATTAAGAATAATACAGTTTTGTTTCCATAATATACACTGTATAGGAATGAAGGGATTATATTATATTCTTCTCTCAATGTTTACATAAATTGGATTCAATTTTGTTATTTTATATTATAATTCCTAACTCCACGTCTCGTTTGCATTGATTTTTATTCGCAAATTTTATTTATGTTTTATTTGCAAAGCAAATGAAGTTTTAAAGTCAATACAATAACTGTATAAATAAGAGACAGATTTCTGTATTCAATACCAAATGGATGTGAGTTTGTTGTTAGCGCTAGAGTTCATACAATTTACAATACGATTCTGAATGGGAGTACAGGATAGACAGGAATGGGTCACACAATCAACACAACTGTTCAATTTTAAATTTTCACATTATTTATTAGATTTTTTCATAAATAATTACATATTTGTTATTTACCCTAAAAATCCTAAATTAAAATTACCTTCCTTATTATAAAATCCATCACTATATATACGCTTTATTTGTATGATTTAATTTAATTTTATTAATTAAGTTATTTTGTACAATCAGTAATTCAATTATTCTGCATAAAGCACTCATCTATTGATATAAAGACTAATTATAACAATAATATAAATATGTTTAACTAGACTATTTTTACTATTATTATTATTTTTGTTCAAACCTTATGTAATGTAATAATGATTATGATAATTTATATACTGTATTAATGAAATTGCATTTTTATATCACTTTAATTAGCACTTCAATCGCACTTCGAGAGCACTCTCTATATTTGTAATTTATAATTTTGTTTTACAATAAATATTCAATTTAATTAATTTCTAATTAAAACTTATACTGTTTTAAACACTATTTTAGATGATTTGAAAACTACTATAAAATACAAATGATTGTGAATTTATTGGAAGGAAGACTTTTGCGGTTAAACGATATAATGTTTGGATTGAATCCAATGGACATTCACTTTATGTTTGAAACATTATTTCTCTTTTCTCTCTAAACAGACATTTAATTGATTGGAGTTTGCAATCAATAATTCTCGATACAGTCCTCATAGAGAGGGGGTCTGTCTTCTTGATAGGGCGGCGGCAAAGACTTGTTCTCATCGATTGCTAACGAGTCTATAGTGGGCTCATAGATGGGCATCGAGTAGTGGGGCGGCGGCGGATGCGGCGGCCGATACACCACAACCATTGTGGCGGAAGTGCGGCGTTGACTGGACAGGGAGTAATAGGTGCGGCAGATAATGATGGTTGTGATGTATATGAACGAGAAGATCATCAAAAAGACAAAATAGTAGAATACAAAAGTGGGATATAATTTCAATAACTCGATAAACAGTATGATTGTTGTGACACAATTGGTCACAATAATTGTGATCAAATGCTCGTTAACCACACCAATGATGGCGATCACATAATTGGCCGAAATCAGCACAAATATCGCCGCAATCTCCAGACTGAACAGCTGTGTCGATGTCAACGCGAATGACAGCGGAATGATTACCATTAGGTTCAGTATAATTAGGATTATCTTCAGTATTATTAGACAGTAATTAGCCATCGATTCGTTAATTTCTCGTTTGGGGAGAAAGAGAGAGAAAAGGGGAGTGAGTTTTTTGCTCACCGTTTTTTGGTTTTATTTTAATTATCACTTCGTTTTGTAATTAACAAACTTTTTTTTTGTTGTCGTCGATGAGAGTCTGGGTTCTGGAAGACGTTCAGAGGATTACTCATCACTTCTTAATGAGAGATATGATCACAGATTTTTGGTATTTCTTCGTATGGTTTGTTCACTTTCTTCTTCTTATCAGTTGTTTATAATTGGATTAAAAATTATTCTTAAATTAATTTTATATTTCATTTTCAACTTTCTATTTGTTTTTAAATATGAAAAAATATATATTATTTGCAATTTTCTCTAAAACACATTTTCATTATTAAATTAAATAAACATTTATTAAATTATATATTATGTTTGTTTTCACGTCTATTATTAAATTAGCATAAATTTCTAAAAACAAAATAGTGTTATATATCTATGTTTTGGACCAAATATATTGTTGTGATATGTTTTGATCCATTAATTTAATCGATCAATAATTGTGTTTAAATACTGTTCAACTGCTGGCGCCCTAAGGATTAATCTGATACTCGCTTATATTATATAAATATTGATAATTTTGTATCTCTTTTCAAATTGAACGTTATATTTGAAATTATGATTTATAATGTTTATAAAATCTACATTATGTATATTATTTACAATTTAAAATAATTTAATATTTTTCCAAATACGGTACAGTATATCCAATTTCACGCATAATATTGATCTGTTGTGACAGTAATATTGATTCTTTAGGTATATTCTTCTAAAGTTGTGTCAATTCTTTCAAAACTTTATCGTATTTCAGTTTTAAGTGTTTTCTCGTCCATCAATCCCTTTATCCCTTGTCTGCAAACTATGGCTGAATTCAGAGATAAGTTAAATCTATTGTCAAATCAAGTCTTTCTAAATCTCTACCGAAATAACTTTGCATTTTTAGATGCTTTATGCAATAGCTGTCCATATATTATAACAATGTCAGCAAAGTTTGCAACAAAAAAACTCTTGGAAAGTAATTTAATACAGAATTTCATATATTTCTAAATATATTTGTGCTAATTATAAGTTATCTCATTCCTCTTCTCATTCATAAACAATTCATTCATTGTTTTAGTCAAACATATATGAAATATGATACACAAGTCTTATATTGTTTCACAAAATTGTACCATATATTATGTAACTCGTAATAAGTTATGTTGTAATTGCACCCAATATAATAAATGTGAAATTGGATATTTTAATCATAAATAGGTGATATTGGTCATTTTGATACAATCGCCACAAATACCATCATGTATTCTACAAACCACTTTTGCCATCTGTGGTCAACAGAATATCATATTTAGAGTAATATTCTGTTGAATTCCTATTGTAATCAATAGTACATGAGATTAACCAATGATATAAAATAATGACAAAATTCAATAAAATTAAAATAATTCGTTTATTTTGAATGAAAATAACATATAATATAATTTTCAATATTTTGTTCTCAGCGTTAAATCACTTTTGTATTTAAACAATAGTTTTGCACTTTTACTATATTTACATTAATTTTTGGCCATAAAATCAAAATTAATGAAAAGTACATTTTTTGATCAAAAATAAGATATCAAATAAATTATCTTATAGTAAATGTCTTAATAGTTATACAATTGTGACAATAATTATATTAATTCGCGATACTTTTGAACAATAGAAAAATTCATGGTTTTAAAGTCGATATATTTTATAATCTCATCAATTCGGTCACAAAATTCTCGTTTAGATACACAAAATTAGCGCATTTTTAGTAAAAATATATCGTTTAAATAATTAATTGATTCATAATTAACAAATGCTATAAAATATAATACGCTTTTAGTTTAGTTAAAGTGTTGATTAAAAATAATCCATTGTTTAATAAAAATTGCCTAAAATGTGACAAATGTCTGGGAATTAAAAGTATTTGTAATCATGATTTCTATAATTCATGTATTATTTGTATAAATAAAGTCATTTAAAAACTAAATTAAATCATATAAATAACTTAAAAATTCTAATCAATTAAAAAACTATTTTGAGTAAACATTGAGAAACTATAATGAGATTAAAACGAGTAAAATGTTTAAAGACTTATTTTGAAGACATTGCGTGTCATTTATATCACAAAAAGGCATACAATTCTCAAAATGTAGGGAAAAATAAAGTGAACATAAAAAACATAACAAATCAATGAAATAGTCCAACGAATAACAGGCGTTAAGCTCTAGAAGGGGGGTCTGTTGTTGTCGATTGTCGTCACGTCTTCGTACTTAGGGGGCGGACACTCCTCATAGGGCGGCGGCGGGTCTTTGAAACTGTTGTTGGCCTCCGAGTCGGGAAGCGGCGAATGCGGTGACATCGGAAGGGCTACTTGTAGTGAGTGCTGCGCCGGCGAGTCGTACACAATCACCGCCGCGAAGGGCGCTTCGCTGGCGGCAGTGGCCGCTGCGCTCAGTTGGCGACCGCCGTTAGCGGCCGATCGGTGTCCCAAAACGCCTCTCAATTGGCGCTCTTTAAGCATCGCTGAGAAGGCGTACGAAAGCATCACAATCGCCAAGAAGTAGAGTAAAGTGAATGTCGTGTTCTGTGTCCGTTCGGTCCGCGAAAATGCCGCCAACAGTAATATCATTAACGTTATGGAACCGGTGGTCAACACCAGTGGCCTCGACTCACGTATAGCGCCCACAATCGCCGCCACGAAATTGGATTCTAAGCCAAACAAAAATATTGTATTTATTAATAGATTTTTTTCTTAAATAATGCAAAAAATTTTAATGTATTTTGTAAATGACGTGCGATTCGTGTGAAAGCTATTATAAACGCAAATAAACACATAATTTGCTTGTTTACGATATAAATTACAATTAATTAAATGCAAAATATGTTTTTAATTTCCAACACTTAATGGTGTGAACGCATGATATTTTGGTAAAAAAATATATTTTTATCATTAAATTAAACACTAATTGCGGTAATGTTTGCAATAAACGTATGATATTTACAGCAATATCTCATTAAAGATATCTTAATGTGTGAATACAATAACAAAATAACATTTATTTCAATCATTAATTGAATTATTGTTTTGAATTAATGAATGAATTGAAGACAAATATTTATAATTTTCATAAATAGACTAAAAAACTTTCATTAATGTGTTGTTCATTAAAATTTCCCTAATTTTCATGTGATATAATAATGAACTAAATTTTAATTAAAAATATAACCACTGATTGAAACGGGGGTCAAACCGGTCACTAAAAGGGCAATTAAAATAGCATTAAAACCATAGAAATGATTAAAATATTTTGCTCTCAAAATTAAAACATATAATTAAAATTAATGAGTAAAACAATTGACATTTAAATACGTGTTTAAGTTTGAAAGCCATGAAAATCAATAGCGGTTTGAGATAAACAAATAAAAACACATTTTTGATTAAAATTCACATACAATTCATATATTGAATCAAAAAACTAGTTTTAAACGCAAATAATTTGCATAAATATTAGCAAAAAATCATTATTTCATTTCAAGGCTTTTAAATATCAATTGAATGAATGGTTTAATAAAATGAAACTTTAAACTAATAAACACTTAAAAAATACAATAAAAAATATGTATTGAAGGCAACACTTAATGCCAGAAATACACTCATAAGCCTAATACTAAACCTATGGTAAAAGCCATGGATCAGATCAAGTGATGGCATAATGCAAATGATGGTAAATGTAAGACTCAATTACCGATAATGAGTACAAATATGACGACCGATGAGTCCAAGTGGTGGCCAATGAGTAACAGACTTAACGTGAATCCAATGACAACCAATGAATTCAATATAATTAGCGATATCTTCACTAAACGATAACTAAATGACTGGTCGTTCGCCATATTCTTCCGGATCAGCTCTCAATCGATCGCAAACTCGCACTCAATGCTAATGTCTTCGGACACACAGACAGTGTGTGTCCACTAACTCGTGAGTGGGACTAGAGTTGAGACAATCGCATGCAATGCACACTTAAATCATAGACTAATCGCTATTAGCGTTAATAACGATCGCAAAAACACATTGAGATTAAAGTAATGTCTAATTGAATGACTGATTGATTGACTGAATTGAATGGCAATTATAACAAAGCATTCAATCACTTGTCGTAACAAAACATATCATTTCAATGAAAAGCAATGAATTTCATTGTTTTTTGTTTATTATATGCTTTGCATTGAAATTCATTTTACTATTTATTTCACCAAACAATCAAACACTGCATACACTCTACACCTCTTATACACTGTTTAGTCCCGCTTTTCGTGTACTATACCTGATATTGTCTGTAATTATTTGAACAGTATAAATTGTGATGACTTTATTAACATGGTCATTATTGCTCATTATAATGAGGGTCAGTTTATTGGATGTGATAGTCCGGTGTGTATACTGTAAATGGTGTGAATTGTACGGCCAGTGATGTCATACACCGTTTCCCTCACAATTGATTACGCAATCATATGTTTGGTATAAATTACGTCAAAACTAATTATCAAATATTTTGGTCGCAAAAATTTATTTAAATAACGAAAATAAATGAATAGATATTTAATATATTTGTAACTTTTATAGAAATAATTTGTAAAATTTTACATACAAGCATATTGAATTACAAATTGTATGAATAAATTGTACGATAAATATCTCATTATATAAATAAAATGCATGCAAAGAATTTTTAAATTGACATTAAATATTGAATTGAATGATAAATAGACGATTAAAAGTAGGAAATTCAATGTAATGAACATTTGAGACATTTAATGCAAATTAATGAGAATTTATTACGAGTTATTTTTTTATGAATAATCAAGTTTTGTTAAACATTTACTTTTATAAATACAATAATATTCAGTTATCTCATTGTTTATATTAATTTATATGTTAATAATTGCTATTTAATGCTGACTATCATATTATTAATATTAAATAACTTGCACTTGATAATAAATATTCAAAAACTATTAAGAACTAGGAATAGATGTTTTTAGTTAAGATTATAAACATGTTACATAATCCTAATGATAATAAATTAACAATTTATTCGTATTTTACGTTATAGACTATGGTTGCGTATTTTAACCAATTTATATTAATTTCAATTTATCATATGTCAATTATAACGCTTGTATTATTATTTAAAATAATAAAACAATATATTTTCTAATACTGTTATATTAGAATTTATTGGTTAATGTGAACCTAAAAAATAATGCACTTAAGTTAGATTTAGTTTTGATAAAAGTGTCACGTTTACGCATTTATCACGGGCCGTGATCGTGAGTGAACGTGAACATTTTTACAAATACCGTGAGTGAATGTGCTTGACAATAGTTAATACAATTTCCCGTGAGTGTAAGTAGGTGTAAAAAAATTTTCGTAAGTAAAATTTTTCAAAATTACCAAGTCTAGTTAGATTTTAGAGCAAGTGTTATTTTCACAACTACACTTCAAACAATTGTACAAATTATTTATAATGTTTTGACCAAAATTTTGAAATTATCACAAAATAAAAAATACTTGACAAACATAACCATAAATATAAAAATAATAATGTTCTAAACATGTAATTTCCTTTGTATTTATTTGGGAATTTTCGTTACCTAATGCTATAATAATGAACCAAAACTTGAATTTTTTGATTGATATTATAATCAATTTAGTTGTCAATCTTTTTCAATGCTAACATAGAATCAAACTATTATTTATATTCTGAATAGATATGTATTTATAAAAAGTTATTTATTTTGTCTACAAATTGATGTCTGTTTTTACGAATTGAAGTTTTAAACACATTTTACTATGAAATATAAAGAGTTATATTGTTTTACACAACGTTTTGAAACAAAGATTTATGAAAACTGATGTGAAATGACGTAAAACTAATGCATCCGTTAAACAGACAGAGAGATTGGAAAATATATTATAAGCAAAAGTTTTCGCATAATTTCTCATTGTTTCAACAAAAGTAGAGGCCATTCATTTGCCATACAGATTACACTCATATATAATCGACAGTAAATCAGTTTAAACTCAGTTTGCAATCAATAGTTACTGGTATTTGATTTATCAAACAATGAGAATAGCTATGAAATCGATTGTAATTTTGGTGACACTGTTTTGTGTCTTAATTGAGGCACAAAATGTGGGTCAGAATAATAGAGATTCATCTCAACGCCGTCCCAACACTTTTAGGCGACGTCTTCCTGTGTTCAACAGAAATCCTGTCGACTCTATTGGTTTGAGATAACTTATTATTAAATATAAACTATTATTATAAAATATTCAAAATAATTATTAATTATTAAACATAATATTCAGTTAATAATGTATTTCTATTCCCAAATAATTGCAATGCATTGTAGAGGGAGGACGCGATGGTACGACTCAAGTGAAGTCCGGGTTTCAGAATATTCTGGAAGCAGTGAGGAATCGGACGACTTTGGCCGAGAATAGAGCCAAAGAGCAGATTAAAGAGCTCAGAGTCCACGCCATCGATACGTTGACGCGTTTGAAAACATTGGATAAACAGGTTTTGCAACTCGAAACGTATCTCAAAGAAGTGAACGATACGTTTTTGGCCACAAAACAAGAGCTTAACAAAGAATATACTAATCAGAAGACCATAATTGACAATCAAATTGAAGGTTTAGGCACTGAGAAGAGTACAGTATTGGAGGACGAGTCGAAGAGATTGGACAAAAAGATCAGCGATAACATTAATAACAAATTGGTTCCGCAGATGAGAGGTTTGGGCGACGGTTTCGGTAGACATCTGTAATGAAAAACATGATAAAATGTTGTCCACTTTGAATTCAAATTGATATAAATATTTCACTTTATTGTTAATCAGTTTATTTGCTGTCAATTTATAATTAAATCTTCAATAATATATTCTCTTATGAATGTAAGTAATTTTATTGCATAATTAAATAAAATAACAGTTTCCGAAATTTACAATAATTAATTTAGTTTAAAAATGTACAATTAATGCATTAAATAAATGATTTAAATCCTTATGTAGAGCAATGGGGGTGACGTACAAATCAATGCGAAACCTTGAGTTCGACCCCCATTTCGGACCATTTATTCACAATTTGTTTTTGACCAAGGTTAGTTAATATAGACGACACCGTCTCAAACCTGTCCACTGTCTCAGAGGCCGAACAACAGTAGTTGTCTGACAGACATCACAATTGTTACCAAAAATAAACAAAAAATTGTTAAATTAACATTTTTATTTTTACTTTGGCATCAATGAAAAAGTATTCTCATACATTTTTACAATATTTAATATTTATTTAATATCTATATTTATTACAATATGAAAATACTTTTGTCATTAACTTATATACCGAATATAACGTCAAAGATCTAATGCATTTAAATCTAAATACATTTTTCATTGAATAAACTAAATATATTTATAATTTAATATATTGTAAGTTAACATAAATATTGTATAAATAAATATTGTTATAAATAAATTTGATTAGAATTGTTTCATATTTTTACAAAACAATTTTAACCCAATATAAAAACATGATAAATGTTAATTAAAAAACAATGATAATTAAGTATTATATACTGTACGCATAAAACATACAATAATTAGCACAAACTTTCATTATGATGGGGGCAATAGACGATAGGCGTTGTGTTATTTGATACATCATTTGAATTCTTGTGATCGATTGCGGCACTAATTTTGGTCATATTTCTAATGTAAACCATAAATACGACAGACATTAAAATGGCAAACAAAAGGACTAAAAACATGTTAGTTCTGATCAGATTGACCACAAAGAGAGCGACAATAATGTTGAAGAATGTGGTGACCGCACAGACACACCACTGGTGCCGAAACACACCGATGATTGCGATCACTTGATTGGCCACAACGCCGAAGAAGACAATGATGGCTATAAAAGAGGCCAAATCGTGGTAAATATAGTTATTCATATCGCGTGAATCGTTGCACAGATTCTCGCAACTGTCGTAAAAGGCGATTATTGTCGACAACTTCGCGCCGTATAATAGCATCGATAGGAATATATTGATTATCAGTATTAACACAATTAGTAAATACAATACAATTAACACATATTTAATACACTCGAAGTGAATGTTAACGTCTTTGGCCATAATTTTACGTCTTTTGTGGCTTAAAAGCAATAATAATAATTGTTTGATAGAATCAATGGTTTTCAGCTTAAAAGTGGAGTTTTTCGTTTAAAATTGTTAAACTAGTGATTGAATTGAGGCAAGCATTTTCACTTTTGCTAACTTAAAAATCTCTTCACAAACACAGACTTTACGCTAAATATTTAGTTTTTTGAGACTATTTTAAATCATTTTGTAGTCACTGTTATTATTACCGTATTTTTGTCTGTACTCTCTCTCGCCCTCTCACTCCCGGAATATATGTGTGTTTAAAATATGTTGTGTTTCAGTACTTTTTCGCCGGTTTTTGGACAAAATCCAAACAATTTTTTACAAACTTCTGGTGATTATATCACACTTTAGTAAACGCTATTTTGCTTTGAGTAACAAAAAAAATATATGGTTTTGTGTTTTGAGTGCACAAATTTCAATAATGTTTCATAACATTAAGTGCTTTGAAAAAAACTACTATTAAAATTGCTTAATGCTTAAGATCCTAATCTTAAATAGTATTCATTTCTCTCTCTCTCTCTCTCTCTCTCTCTCTCTNCATATACCATAAGAGCTACAGTTATGCCATTATCAGAGCCCAAGCCTAGAGTTTCCTCCGAGTAATGAAAAATTTTAGACTTTATTTTCTCTCTCTCTCTCTCTCTCTCTCTCGTGTTCTCATATTTAGTCTTTTAGTCATAAAGATTTTGTGTAAATAAATAAATTTAATGATAATTATCGCATGATTTTGCAGCAAAATTCTTATGAAAAAACTACAGCAAAAATATTTTGATTGATTGATTTGAATTGACATGAGTTTTAAAAATAGCGTACTTTTAGATGGAAACTAAAAAAGTGATTTTCCTTAATATTTAAGTTGTTATACAAAATTATTTTTACATTTTATATTTGGTAAACAGGCTTTTGACACATTGACAGCACGTTTAATATACAAAACAATTCCATACAATAAATTAGAAAAAATTAATTTTCACAACAAATTATGCCACAGAATATTACCTGATGTTCAACTACTTAACAATATTATTCTTATATAATCAGCAACTGTTACATAACTTTCAATGTAAACATACATTACTTTACAATAAACAATAAAGTGTTTATTCGTGACGTTAATGCAAAGAATTATAATAATAGTAAATTTAGGCGTCGACTGAAAAATACCACTTAAGACAAGTCTTCATTTAACTGATCAATGGCTGCCAATAGTCCACAAATCACTGGCTCTGCTGTTACCGTCTCCGACGAGATGAAGACAGGGATCTCTTTGTCCCAATTGTCACGACTCGTACCACAGAGAAGATCCAACGAATGGATCAAATTGAATGTCGGCGGCACTCAATTCATGACCACTAGAATTACGTTATGCAGAGATCGGCACTCATTTCTATACAGACTCTGTCAAGAAGATCACGACCTAAATAGCGATAAAGTAAGTCATCATTTGATTTGCCGATCCGTTTGATTGACTGATTTGATACATTTAAAGGACGACTCGGGAGCGTATCTTATCGATAGGGATCCGTCATATTTCGGGCCAATCCTTAATTACTTACGACACGGAAAACTCATTATCGATAATGACTTATCGGAAGAGGGAGTGTTAGAAGAGGCAGAGTTTTATAACATAACCCAATTAATAGAGCTATTAAAGCAACGCATCGCTGACCGGAAAAAAGCGGACAACATTGGCAAACATGTGCACCGAGTGTTGCAATGCCATGAGGATGAGGTGACACACGTGGTCTCCTCCCTGTCCGACGGCTGGAAGTTCGAGCAATTGATTAATATTGGCTCTAATGAACAACAGGCAGAGTTCCTGTGCGTTGTGTCCCGCGATTACACCAACTCTTTGTCCACTCGACTCCACTTCAGAGACGGCAGAGAGAAGTTGTTTCAACCGAAAGCGGCTAATGTTTGAACTCCAAAGACAGCATTATTCGAGCCATACGTTTGCAAGAATTTATGAATTAATTGAATGAATTACACTAATTGTGATGTCTGTAATCGAGCGAAGTTTTATTGTCAATATTAAATATTTTAACATAAATTCAAAATTTTAAATAAATTATAAAACAATTTGTTTTTAAATGCTCAGTGTACTGCACAAATGCTAATTGTAAATTTTACTACACATATACTCATTAAACATAGCTGAATTTATAATTTACATTTTTCAATTAATTTAAAATTATATGTAATTAATAATTAGTAATTATTAATTACTAATTATTATTATTATTATTATTATTATTATTATTATTATTATAAAGTTATTACAGTATTAAAAAACATAAAATTCAAAGCATATGAGTTACTGAAAATAAAAACAACAAATATTTAAAATTAATTGTTTGTATAATTGAAGAATTGTTTTTTGGACATAATATTTAAATAAATATCAATATTTTAGCGCAAATTATTGGCATAAATCCAAACGCTGTTTGGAATCCAATTAACAAATGAAATGACATTTTAATCCATTCTGTCGTCTCTTTCTTCACCAAATGTCTGATCCCTTCTTGCGATCGAATTCTCTGTCTATTTATAGACTAATAATTTGTTTTTAAAAAATTCACTTTAAAGTTGTTCGCAATACAAATCACAATAATCTGGGTTTACATTATGGGCATTATTTCTAATAAAACACATATAAGTAACTGTTACGAGAATAATCAATAATTTAATAATTATTATATTGGTGTTTGCGTCCAATACACTCACCACAAGAATAAACATAATAGATATAACAAATGTAAAGCAAACCATACTTTTATAACTATAATAAAGTGCACTCAACAACAAAATTATATGATTGATAGCATAAAGTATTATAATTAAAGTTTCATTTAAATATTTTTCCAACAAATTAAACGAGTGATTATAATATCTAAATTTATTTTTGTTAAATTTACGTAATATAGAGATTTTATCGATGACAACAAATTCAATCATTATTGTTATTAATATAACATTTAACACAATTAGCAAAACTTTTGTTATTTTAAAAGTTAATTTAATAAAACAAGACATTGTATTGAAATGATATTAAATGAAGAATACATTAAACGTTTAGCAAATATTTCTGATGATTTGCTTAATTATAATGTTGTGTAAGTTATTCATGAAGTGATTGAAAAGCGAGTGAAAAATACATATAATTTGCCGATTTATAGTGCCTTTGAAACAAGAATTATAAACACAATTTTGTTTACATTACTTATTTGGTTATACTGTGAAAGAACTATAATATAATTGTAATAAAAACTATAATAAAATTATATATTGTACTAATTGTTTGTATTTTAAAAATTTCAATAAATCTATTTTTAAAATTACATGTTAATAAAATCTATGTTTTCTGTTTAAATAAAAATATTATACAAGTCATTGGAAAATTTATTTATTCTAATATACAACACATCAATAAGTTTTATACATTTATTTATTAAATAATTTATTTTTAAAAAGTTTAATTTTTGAATCTAGTTAATTAGAGTAAATATTAGACAGTTATTTGTTATTTTCAAAACATAATTTGTTAAAATGAAAAATTATAGATTGAAATACAATAAAAATTTTAATAATCCGCAATTTTATCTAAAATAATAAAGAAAATATACACTATTACACCAACATTAAAATTTTAAAAATAAATGCAATAATTAATTACAATTATGCTCATAATTATTTAAAAATACTTTTATTTTAAGCACAAAATCGTTGACTAACTTATAATTAACTATATTTTGTAGAAATCTAATACACATTCCCTCACAAAATCTTCATTTGAGTCAAAGAATGCTTAAGAATTTGAGGCTTTCTTTGGTTAAAGGCCTTCAAAAGAGTGCTGAATATGGTTTGAAAAATGCACAGAATTTCGATGAATAATTGGAGACATATTCTGCTGTTTGGCAACACTTTTAATGTGAAGATTGTGTTGAATAAGAATCGTATATATAATGGAGAAAATGATATCCAATAAAATAACCAGAAATATATTTGTCGGCAGTTTTAAAATCAAAACAATTACACAAATACTGGCAATAATTGTTGTGACAATTAAATGATTAATTAGACACAAAGTGATCGCATAAATGGCTATTAAGTGGTTGAAGGCATAGACGAGAAGTAAAGTGACGGAAACGCATATAAAATACACATTATTTCTGTCATCATTTGATTGCCAGTCAAACACTTGTGTCCGCAATAAACCAATTAAAACGGCGATCAATAAACTAATTGTTATAATTAAGAGATTGAAAAATATAAGCAAAACTCGCAAACATTCAACGATTATATGAATGAATGGCTTTTGACTGTTGGCTGACATGACTTACGAGATATTAATTTGCGAGAAATGTTTAGTCGATAGAAAAATCAAAAGTTTTCGTTTATAATTCTTGATATGAGACACAACTGGTGTTTTGGTTTTAGCATCAGTTATAGATATTTATAGAAATGCATTTTGGTTTTGGGTTTATAATTAAATCTATTATTTCTTTTACAACTAATTTATGTATATCTTAGTTATTCCTCTGAATCTTATACTCTGTTCCGATAATTATAAGACATTTTAATGCCTTTCCAATACTGACATACAGTATCTGTATATATGTTTTTGTGGTGGGAATGCGGGCAGACGTCCAAAAGTATTTATTGTCTTTATTTAACTATTATTTTATAGCATTATTATTGTTAATCACATTTTAAAAGTCAAACAGCGATACTCCACTCCACACACCATTTGGTATAAGTATTGAAAGTTTTCAAAGTATTGAAAGTTTGCAAAACATTGAAAATAAAAATATGATTTAAAAAGTATTCAAAAAAAATAAAAATAAGATTTAAGTTAATTTATAAGGAATTAGAAACATTTTTTTGTTGTTGTTAACACTATATAAACACATATTTAACACAAATTATTTTAAACTCATATAAACAGATAGTTTATACAAACAATTTAAATAATAAATGAATGGCATTCTCAAAGTTATATTTATTTTGGTATATTTTGAGTAAGAATTTGCAAAATAAATACAGAATTTGCCACAAAATATTGTCGATAACAATAACAACTCAATAAGCGATCAAAAACACAATGAATTGATTGTCTGTTAAATAGCAGTCGCGGGAAGAGATGTCTCGTCCTTTGAGGCGAAGTATGTGTTATGTGTTTGTGAAGCGCCGCTGAATATATGGTCGGCGTTTGAGAATCCATTGCTTGTGATTTGAACGATATATACAATCGACACAATTATAATCATCAATAAATTAAAGTAAGTCAATAGACAGGGAATCACATTAATGATCATCGATGGTATCGCTATTAGCAATAGGGATGTAAAGCTGGTCGTTATGATGAGTGCGATTGTGTTGGCGATGAAGACAGCGATTATATTTACCACGAATACAATTATAGCGAAATAGTAAACAAGAATTGAACGAATATTTGTGATGAAAGCCAATGAATTGTGTGGAGGAGTGAAATAGATTGAGTCCACTATAGATAGGCATATAATAGACACGTATAAAACCAAAAGTATTAGTTTTGTGGACAGGAAATTGTGCGGACCATCGCTGCCGCCGATGCACTTCATTATAGCATATTCTCACACATTATTAGCGTTGATAATAAATAATAACAATAACAGTGATAGTGAACGATATGATGGATCAAAATCATGATTGTTTTTTCCTTAACCACAACAGCATAACTCTGTTTAATGCTATCAATTATAAAACTGAATGTGTGTTTCAAGTGTTTTGTCGCTAATGTTTTGGAGAGTAATGTTTTTCGAGACACGACTGCAAACCTCTCGCCAAACAATATATTATATATGAATTTTGGAGTCAAGAATATTATGATTACTACAGTATAAGTATAAATAAGTATAATAATAAATAATATAGAAATATAGATGTATTGGTAATTTTTTGGTTCTTTTGGAGTTGTGAGTTTGAGATACGCACTTTTCACAAGTGAGTGAAGTTGGCGTATAATTGTCGTTTATAAACAAAACGATATTTAACGCCAAGTTAACATGACATGAAATGTCACCTACACGACATTGTGATATAACTCATATCATATAAGGCTCAGACATATCACTGACACATAGGAATACACTTTTCTTTCATTTTCAATGAATGGATAAACATTTAAAAATAGCTTTTCAGCACATTTTAAATGGCTTTCTAATTATAAGTTTCCGATTAATATATTTGTAACATTATTTCATATGACAATTAAGATGATGAATGATGTATCAAATAATGCAAGTTATTAATAGATAGTAAACTTTTAAACAATTTGTTATTTGTACAATACGGCAATAAATTGTTATAAACAAAATTTTGAATTCACAATAATTAAAATTTTCAAAAACATTAAAAACAACAATACATACGCTTTAATATAGATTTTTACAATCAATACTAAACAAAATTTAAGCAAAAACGATAAATATTGAATAAAATATTAAATATTAAAGCATTTAATAAATAAAGTATGTAAAATATATAAAATAAAATATTGTTTAGGCCGTTTTTAAGCTAATTGTCAGGGTATGGGGGGCGCAGGCATGCTATTATGTCTGCGGGGATTTAATTTATATTTATTTCACTTTACAATAAATAAATTTTTGATTTTACACTTAAGTGACTTATACTTATGTGACATACAGTTTATAAATAATGACATCAAATAGCAATTTAACTACAAATCATAGACAATACACACAATCAATACAAACACTAATTAAATGAAACTCTTAACAAATTGAATGAAAATAAATAAATGGTGTTTAAAGTAGTTTAACGGCGACGAAACTGATTGAAAGACTCGACATGAATTCCCTGTCGATTGATATTTCTGTCGGACAATTGGTTGTCTTCTTTGATGAGATCCGCGCACTTCTCTCCAATCATAATCGACGGCGCGTTTGTGTTTCCGTTAGGAATGGACGGCATTACAGACGCGTCGCAAACCCTCAACCCGTGGATACCTTTCACTCGAAGCCGCGGATCGACAACAGTGTCCAACCGGTCGACGGCTCCCATACGACAAGTGCCGCACACGTGATACCCACTGAACGTGATTTGACGGATTAGGCACCGGATATAGGAGTCGCACTCGTATGTGAACCGCTGTCCCGGACAGGGATCGCAACCCGGGATCGGTTTATGGCGTTTGACGTATGAGGCGATCGCCGATCTCTCGAACACATAGAAAGAAAACTTTGTTATATCGACGAAGTCCTCGAAATCTTCCGGATGTGACAGGAATTGCGAGTTTATAATGGGGTACACAAAAGGGTTGTCCGACTGGAGCCGCACATAACCCGCGCTTTTACTTCTCTCGAGAGTCGGCAAAACAAAGAAAAAGTATTTTCCGAGATATTCGTTGTAGTATTGGTCCCACTCTTTCTTCAGTGCTCCGAACTCTACATTTTTCACCTGAAAATCATAAAAATGAAAACCATGTTTGTAATTACCAACTATGAGGTCTAACCTGAGACATGTCGGTCGCGTACTTAAGAATCCCCGATTCAAAGGCCACGTTAGGAAAGTCTGTGTTATCGTTGGTTTTTGTACTCAAATACGTGATTGTGTTGTAATATTTGGTCAAATCTCCCGTATTGTTCACATAGTATTCGTAGAGTCTGTCGATTGTTGGGTCGCCGTCACCGCTATTAATGAGATTATAAAACTGCTCTTTAATTAATATATTGATTTGCATCGCCGCGTGATTTTGCAAATTCTCGCCCACCGGGAGGTCCGCCAC
>CAJPIZ010000921.1:0-19723 GCA_905368565.1 Medioppia subpectinata | reverse complement strand
TTTTAAATTATATAGAAGTTTAAAAAGTTTAAAAGTTTAGAAAAAGTTTAAAAATTTATATACTTTTGTCAAATCAAAACAATTTGCGTTAAAAGAGTCAACAAGTTGTCGATAACACTGTCTATTAATGAGCTCTTGTTTAGTGTTTAGAATAGCATTGCTATCGACTGTCAGTAAGTGTTGAATACTATTCACATAATCAATGATGTGTTTATCAACATATTTTCTGCCATTCAATAGATTTTTCAAGTCTTCCACATGTCTGTAGAAAATTCAAAAATATAACAAACTTTTTTTAATTAGAAATAAAATAAAATTTACCCTAATTTCTCGTTGGTCTCTGTGGCAGCATTAATACGTTTTTGTACTAAACTCAACTCCACATCCCATTTGCTTACTGTTTCATTATTTGGCACATATGTATTATCACGTTCAAGCAACACATCCTCAGACTTATGACCTAAAAATTCAGCAACGTGCAATTTACCCATGCTTAGATCACCATAATGTTGTGCATGCTGAACTTTCACGGTCTTAGCAACCAAATCATCGTATTGTTGGTCAAGGGTTTCCTTTTCCAGATTGTTTGTCTCGTCATTACTCAACCAAAAATCGGCAAAATATGAACCTGGTAAATACAANAATACAAATTAATAAATACAATAAACATCATTCCTAAATATAGATAAAAGATAAAATAACACACTTAAATATGTTTTCAATTCATCATCATAATTCAAAAACCAGCTTAATTCATTTGGACGAGATGAAGTGGCCGCGTACACATTAATGTTATTTGGTAGCACTTTATCAAACATTGAGCCTAGTTAATAAATTGGTTATCAATAATTAATAATCTGTTGCTAATTAATTACATTAATATGTATAAAATTTTAATTACCTGAGTCGCAAGTATCAATATAGAAACCGAGCTTGGCGTATTTTTTCTGTTCATGCATGCTCTTTAATGTATTAATTAAATCATCGACGTGTAAAACTTTGCCATTGTTAAAAGCAACCAAACCTAAATTAAAAAATAATGTTCAATAAATTATAGTCCCCACATAATAATCAAACATTATTTAATCAATTACCTGGTCCACCATGATCACCAAAATACAGAAACACGTGATCGTTTGGCCCACTGTTGACCACTTTCTTGCCCTTCGCAGCTAATTCTTTGTCACCACTAATTACTTTCAAATAGTTCTAGATGAATAAACAAAGATTATGCATAATTATTAAATTTAGTAAGTTACAAAAATAATTAAACTGTTTAAATTACCTCAGGGTTAACTTCGGTTCCAACATAATCTTTAGGAATATCATGGTACAAATTTTCACCACCTTTCCTATTGATCACAACCCCTGGTTTAGGATTATTCTTGTTGTGTGCGATGTCGTCGTAATGCATGATAATTATATTGCTCTCCGGTATGCCATAAGACCTGAACAGATGGTACCCCCGGTATACTAGTGCCTAATTAACATAGGTTAAAAACAAAATTAATATTATATCCCTTAATTTAATTACAAACTGCATTAATTATACCTGATCGGCATAATTACTCCACCCGTTGCTCCCGGAGCACAACACAACCCATTTGTGGCTATTGTCCACATCATTGGCGGCCAATTGATCGGCAAATGGCAGTCCATTACAGACAGCGATATACAGGACTGACAAAAGTACAGCAAATTTCATTGTATTTATTATAACAATACTTATTTAATTATAATAATAAAATAATTTAAAATAAATAATAATTTGTGTTTTTCTATTATTATATACTATTGTTGAGATACCTTAAATATACCAAGTACGATTACACTGATTACAACCATTAACTCTCAAATAGATAATGTTGTAATTTTTGTAAAAAGTTCGTATGATTTTTAAGACAAATATATTAAAAAGCACATGATACTTTATCACTTTGATGCCTAATAGACTAATGGAAAAATATAATTTTCTTAGAAAATTAAAATATATAACGGCTATTATCAGAAGACCACCTGGATGTTTATTTTTTTGTAATTTCTAAAATTATTGCAATTTAAAATATGTTATTTAGACAACTAGTCTTAATAAGTTCAATGGATAATTGTGCCAGATACAATCACACATTTAATAACTGATACCTCAACTTGTTTGCAAACAATACGTAAAATTTATTGATAACAATGTCTTTGTCTTAATCACATACCACTTATTATGTCAATACCACCAGTTATTTAACAAATATGTAATGTTTATGTCTTTGCTAATAACTTAAAAATAATATTATCAAGTTCATTAGTTTTTTAAATGTTGAAGTCTAAAGTTTTACTTTACTTAGATTTATAAATAATTTAATAAATATTTTAAAAGCAAAATCTATTGTGTCAGATATTTTTAACATTAATAAAAATTACATATTTAATTAAAAATAATAGTATAATTTATTAAATACCCCATTGCTTAAACATTAACTAATATTTAAAGTCATTTTTAATAAACATTAATCTATAACTTATATAACAATTGATAATGATTTATAAAGTATTTATTATTCTTTACAAATACAAATGTAAAGATATAATAATATATATAATAAAATAATAAATAAATCAGAATAAATAATAACTGAAATACTAGAATAAAATCCACATCTAAACCAAACTAAATTTAAAATATAAAATTTAAAATAAATTATTTATTTATGTTTATGTGTAAAATAGTAAACATAAAATTCAATATCAGAATATTCCACATCAATGTCTGACATAACAATATAAATGTAATCTTATAACTGTGCTTGAGTTTTTTTTTTAAATTTAATGACCGATATAAACTCATGTGGGATATTATTGATATAGCTCAAAGATTAAACACAGGTTAAAACACTTTTAGTACTTTAGTTTAAAGCTAGCTTAAATATTTAATCGTTATAAAGTTCATTATGCTCGGGGTAATAGCCTATTGCCATATATTTTAAGCATAATTTTAAAACAAACAAACACTTGATAAACAATAACAAAGAAGTTTGTGATGGTATATAAGTTGCGACAATTTTCAAATTAAGCTATATCAATTGAAAAACTATACTCGCAAATATTTAAAGAAATAAACTTTTTGTTAATTAATAACAAGATGAAAATAATTGCAGTTTTATCCGTACTGTATATCGCTGTTTGTAATGGACTGCCATTTGCCGATCAATTGGCCGCCAATGATGTGGACAATAGCCACAAATGGGTCGTACTGTGCGCCGGGAGTAGCGGTTGGAGTAATTATGGAGATCAGGTCTGTTTGTCTATAATAAATCAAAATACAAATTAAATTAACTATCATGAAAATTAATTTATAATATTCTTATAATAAATACTAGGCTATTGTCTACCGGGCGTATCATCAGTTCCGCGCGTTAGGCATACCGGAGAGCAATATAATTGTCATGCATTACGACGATATCGCTAATAATGAGAGAAATCCTACCCCGGGTAAAGTGGTCAACGAGATCGACGGTCCAGATGTCTACAAAGGTGTGCCCAAAGACTATACCGGTGAAGAGGTTACCCCAAAGGTTAGTACATTTATATAAACTTAAAAAAATTAAATGCAAAAAAATTGTTTATTAATAATAAATTATTATAAATGTTTTTTAATAAAATTTTTTTATTTATTTTTACATAGAACTTTTTAGGGGTAATACAAGGTGATGAAAAATTGGCTGCTCAGGGTAAAAAAGTTGTTAAAAGTGGACCCAACGATCACGTGTTTTTATATTTTGGCGATCATGGTTCAACAGGCAAGCATAATAATACTGCTAATACTATAAAATGCTATAATAAGTTTTATTGAAATAGACCTGGTGTGTTTTGCAACTGGTTATTTGTACGCAAAGGACTTAAATGCGGCGCTAAAGTCTATGAATGATAATAAACGCTTTTCAAAACTTACCATGTACATTGACACGTGCGATTCTGGTAATATTTAATTAACAAATTATACGTTTTAGGAAATAAACATAACTATTGTTTTTAACCAGGCTCAATGTTTCACAATCATTTGGCCGATAACATTAACGTGTACGCCACCACCTCATCCAATTACAACGAGCTCAGCTATTTTTACACTTATAGCCCCTTATATAAAACATATATAAGTAAATATAGAATAACCATCATTCTTTATAATACCTAAATATATTAAATTGTTTATTTAACCAGGTTCTTTCTTTGCTAATAATTGGTTGGATGATGATCGTACTAGCGATTTGACCAAGGAGACATTTGGGCAACAGTTTCAGTATTTTGCTTCAAAAAGTGAGCTTAATATATCCGGCAGTCATTATTATGTGCATTCACAACAGTATGGTGATTTATCGGTTACCAAGCTCACCGTGTCCGAGTTTCTAGGTAAAATTGTTTGTAAAATTTATTAAATTTATAATTATAATTAAATTTAATATTATATAACAGGAAATAAACCCAAAGTGGATGTCAATAGAAATGACAAATTAGTGCAAAACTCGGATGCGGTTAACAAATGGGATGTTTCGCTGGATTTACTACAAAGACGTGTAACTGAAGCAAAGAATATCAACGAGAAAAATGGGTAAAATTCTATATTTAACTAATTTTTATAACAAATAGTTCAATTTATAAATAATTTATTCTCTTAATAGTCTTATGAAAGAGTTGGAGGAGTTATACGCCGGCAGACAATCTGTGGACAAACATATGACTGATTACGTGAATAGTATTCAACACTTACTGACAGTCGATAGCAATGCTATTCTAAACACTAAACAAGAGCTCAATAATAGACAGTGTTATCGACAACTTGTGGACACTTATCATCAAAACTGCTTTAATTTGAATCAGGTATACATTTATTTATTTAAATATATAATTAGATTTATTTAACATATTTATTATCCCATAGAATACATATGTATTGCGAAAACTTAGTGTATTTGTGAATGTGTGCGAAGACCTGAATGACACAACCGACATGACTAAAGTGATAGATCAATTGATTCAATCCTGTCAACAGTATAGTCACAATCAATTTGTTAATATTGTTTAGATATAATTATTTTTGATTGTTATCTGCATTTGTTACAAATAATAATTTTAACTAAATAAACTTTGAATTTAAAAAAATTAAAATTTTTGTTTTACCATATTACTAAAATTTCTGGAATTAGTTTTACGGGCTAGTGATTTTATTTAATACATTTAAAATTATTACATTTTATTAATTGAATTTTAGTAAAAACAATGAAAATGCTAACAATATAATGGTATGTTTTGAAACGTTAAAACAGTGTTATATGGATCCTAAAGTGACATATTTATAATCAAATAAAATTACATTATTAAGTTTATTTATCCAATTTGCTTAATATGTTGATTTTGTAATTTAATTAAAAATATGCTAAAATACAAGAATAAAACTTTAGATTGAAAAACTTTAACTATATTGCACTATTTGTAAATACTACTACCTTATATTTGTTTCAAGATCAAGTACAAAGCTAAGAAATACACAGCTGTAGTATATTCAACTATAATTTCATTATTTTATACAAGTTACCGCAACATATTTATGTTACATCTATTATGCAAAACAAAATCACGTTGATACTTTAATACTGTTAATCCATGTCATTATCAATTATATATTATCAGACATATTAAATAGTGATAAATACCTGGAATTGTAAATAGATAAATTTATGTTTACTTAACTATATCAGTTAAAAAGTTCGTTATTTATAAACTAAATTAAATAATTATAATATTTAAACACAATTACACAACAGCTAATATAATATTTATTAATGATGGTTAATAATAATTTAATAGTTAAACAACATAAATAAAATTTATAGGTAATGAACTAATATTAAGTATATTGTGTTACACATTAGGGTACTTTACAATAACATGAAATCTAGGCATTTAGTACTGGGAAACCTTACGGTGGGTCTCACATGAGAGATAAACACATCACCAAGATCAGTTACAAAATGTTTGGCACATGGTATGAAATACCTACTGTCTAAAATGAATTTCATTACCTAATCTCAACAAGGTCTTATATATTATGATAGATGTATTGATTAACGCAAAGTATATAAGGAGAAGTAATTAAGTAAAAATTATAACATTATTAGTTAATAATAAACTTATTTATTAAAATAACTTACTTTATAATAATGAAAGTAGCATTACTTTTGTCGGTACTGTATATCGCCGTCTGTAACGGACTGCCAACCGCTAGCAATGGCCAGAAATGGGTCGTATTGTGCGCCGGCAGTAGGGGTTGGGGCAATTATGGTGATCAGGTATGTTTAGTCTACACTAAAATAAACATTTTTACATAAATTAAAGTGATTTATATGAAAATTAAATAATAATAATAATTATTATTGTAATAAATACTAGGCTATTGTCTACCGGGCGTACCATCTGTTCAAGGCTTATGGCATACCTGAGAGCAATTTAATTGTCATGCATTACGACGATATCGCTAATAACTCTCAAAACCCAACGCCCGGTATTGTGGTCAACGATATCGGCGGTCCTGATGTCTATAAGGGTGTACCCAAAGATTATACCGGCAAAGATGTCAATCCCCAGGTTAATATAAACATTAAGATACTTTAATATATCTAGACAAAAAAAATTACAAATTAACCATATTTATTAAGTTTACGGTATTTATTAACAATAGTAACCTGTTATTGTTTTTTATAGACCTTTTTGAAAGTACTTCAGGGCGATGCTGAATTAGCTGCTGCTGGTAAAAAAGTGGTTAAGAGTGGACCGAATGATCACGTGTTTGTCTATTTTGGTGACCATGGCTCAACAGGTATAATTGATATTATTTATTAATTATATTAGCATCATGTTAATGTTAACTCTCGCAAATAGACCTGGTTGCTTTCCCCTCGTCCTACTTATACGCTAAGGACTTAAACGCAGTTTTGGTCAAATTGAACGAGGAGAAAAAGTTTGCCCAGCTCACAATCTATTTGGATACATGCGATTCAGGTACTTATATTTATATTTGCATGTTTGTAACTTTGCAAAAATTAAAACTAACCTGTTGAAAATATTGTTATAACCAGGATCAATGTTCCGAAACCATTTGCCCGCCAATGTTAATGTATACGCATCGACATCGTCCGATTACGACGAGCTCAGTTGGTTTTACATCTACGATGAGAAATACAAAACTTATATAAGTAATGCAAATACAGAAAAAATTGCAATAACTTTCATTGTTAATTACAATTAATTATTTGACTAGGCTCATTCTTTGCCGACAACTGGTTGGACAATGAGGCGCAGTCTGACATTAACACCGAGACATTACAACAACAATACCAATACCTCAAAGACCACCACACCGTCCAAAACCCGCACTCAAACACCACACATGAAATCCATGCCCAACAGTACGGCGATCTGAATGTGGCCAAGACCAAGGTGGCTGAGTTCTTGGGTATGTAGCATTAATGGTTTATCTAATTCTGGTGATTTAGGTTTAATTAATTAATTTTTGTTTAATTATCAGGTCTCAAACCTAAAAACGCCGATAGATTTGTGCCACACTTGGGCTCAAACACCGATGCGGTCAACAAATACGATGTGTCCATAGATTTACTGCAGAGACTTATTGCCAGCGCTCAGGATATCAATGAGAAAAATAGGTAATTACTTGTTTATATTTATATAAATGATACAAAAATTAATATATTATATTTACTTTGATTTTCAGTCTTATTGTCGAGTTGGAGGGCTTATACGCCGGCAGAAAATATGTTGATAAACACATCAATAATTACGTGAATAGTATTCAACACTTACTGACAGTCGATAGCAATGCTATTCTAAACACTAAACAAGAGCTCAATAACGGAGAGTGTTATCGAAAATTTGTCGACACTTTCCACGAAAATTGCTTCAATTTGGGCGAAGTATGTATTATTTAAATTTTTATGATTAATTATGGTAATTTGTATACTAATTAATATATTCATTTCTAACCTAGAACTCTTATGTATTGAGAAAAATGCATGTTTTTGCCAATATATGCGCCAGTATTAGCGAAGTCCAAGTTAACAACGCTATTGAAAATTTGGTCGAGTCGTGTCAACAATATTCAGCTAAAACTTTCGAGGCTATTGTTTAAACATGTGATGCTTTGTTGTGATAATTGTTATTAGATTATTATATTATTGTATTTTAATTATTATGTGATTATTAATACAAATTAAATAAATTTATTTTGCAAAACGTATTTTATTGTCAAACTTTTTAATTATAAACTTTAATTAATTATTTTCATATTTTTTAAACTTTTATTAATAGCAACCAAGGGCTGTTAAATTCTTTCACGAGTGTTATTGTAAATAAATCACAATTAACAAAATGTTTAACAACTGTTTTTATTAAACAAAACAAAAAAACACAATTTCATTAATTTTAATTTTTTAATTAATATTAATTTATTATTAAAACATGTTTATGTAAACATATTCTATGAATATAAATAGTTGCACAACATAACCATATGGCATTTTAGTTTATTATAAGTTAGTAATACTAACGAATAACACAAAATACATAATTGTATTAACAAAGTACACGCCATGTTTGTTACGCTATTATTACTATCATTATATTTCATTTCGGTCATCTCATCGGTCAGTCAACTGGACGTACCGCTAGAGATACTAATAAGACGTCTCGAATCGGATAAGGATACCGCCGAAAAATTAGGGTAAGTTTATATCAATATTAAGATTTTTTAATTAGTATTAATTTTTGTTAATTAAAGTGCGTTAAAAGGCATAGAGGACTTTTTAACCAAAAGACTCTATGTGGATAATAATCTGAAGGATTACCTAGACACAATTAATTTGCTGGTCGGGATTGACACAGAGGCTATACTAAAGGGCAAACAAGCGCTTCATCACAGAAAATGTTACCGAAAGTTTGTCAACACTTTTAATGAAAAGTGCTTTAATTTGAATAAGGTATTTTTTATATAAAGGAGGATGTCGAGATCTGCCTAAGCTGGCACCCGGGATTTCACAATATAAAATGAAAGTACACTACATAAGGAGTCCAGTGATATAATCTATATGGCCGACCGACCTCTTGTTCGGCGGTAGTGACCACTTTTATCGGGAAATTAAAACTTATTAAAAATTAACATTTGATATATGAAATCAATGTAGAATTTTACGTAGAATCAGAATATATCATTATTATTTGCATGGGACATATCGTTTTTGAAATATTTTTAAAATTAACAATTATAATTTCAATTTTTGTTATTTTGACGTCATATATTGATAATTTTTTGAAAACCTTACTTTATTCATGGATTAGTACTAAAATAGAAGAAAAATATAAATTATAATGAATAATTATTTTTTAAGGTAAATTCAAATTTTTGTAATAATTAAGCGTTCTTTATTGTTGTTGTGGGTGGTGGTCGGGGTTGTGGTGTGGTTGTCGGTGATGATGTTTTGAAAACCTAACTTTATTCATGGATTAGTACTAAAATAGAAGAAAAATATAAATTATAATGAATAATTATTTTTTAAGGTAAATTCAAATTTTTGTAATAATTAAGCGTTCTTTATTGTTGTTGTGGGTGGTGGTCGGGGTTGTGGTGTGGTTGTCGGTGATGATGTAATAACTTTTTTAAAATAGGTTTTGGTAGTTTTACACAAATTACAAAAAATCTCTTAATTTTACTGATGTGATATTACTATATTCTGATTCTCCGTTAAATTCTACATTGATTTCATATATCATATGTTAATTTTGAATAATGATATGTCCCATGCAAATAATAATGATATATTCTGATTCTACGTTAAATTCTACATAGATTTCATATATCATATGTTAATTTTGAATAAGTTGATATTTACTGAAAATAGTGGCAACTATGGCCGAATTCGTGGCCAGATTGTCATCTGGTGTGTATTATTTGCATTCTAATTTAAAATATGTTTAGTATAATAAAGAATATCGCATTGAATTAACTTTTAACTAAAAATCGGCCAAGATACAATTTAGACAACTTTTTTCCGTAGGGTTAAATAAAAATGATTTTTTTAGCCAAATTAACATATAGTTTTCCCCATCCTCCTTTTATGATTATATAAATAATTTAAATTAGTAAATAATATCACTAATGGTTTTTATCAAATATTAAATTACTATAATTTTAAACTTATGATATTTTGAAAATAAAAGTAAATTAAATCATTAAATATTAATTCGCATATTGAATACAATATAATATTTATTTAAAAATCTTAAAACATTTTAGTATTAATATTAGATAAAACTTAAAAACAGAAAAACGAGTTTACAATTTAAAAAAAAATAAATATAACGTTAATAATTAAATTGAATTAATATTGATAAAACTTTGTAAACTTATAAACGTTTAGATTTCCAAACACGTTTGAGATAAAAGTATTTTGTGATCAATTGTCCAATGATTTCAATGTACTTTAGTTTTGCACTTTTGGTCAACAGATCCGAGAAATCCTTATCCAAGAGATCGATGTTATGATTGCTTATAACGACCAGCGTTTGCAGCGCCGGTAGACTTGAGATGCGATTCAAACACTCGGTGTCTATAATGTTATTCAAGTCACGAATGCGCAGACATTGAAGTCGGGGACAATTTATGTGCAAATCTTTCAACACATTTGCTGTCATTTTAGGCAAACACAGCTCTAAATGCGTTAATCTCTTGCAGTGTCGCAACGTATCCAACAGCCGGTCATCGATGGCCGCCAATAGTGTTAAATCCAATCGTTTTAATCGTGAATAATATCTCAGCGAATCCAATAACAAGGGGAGTGAGGGCTCGATTGCTTCATGGTACCTTAACCCAAATGACACATGGTATAATTGTTTACAATTCACGCCAATTGTGTGCAAACACTGGTTGACCACTGATGAGTCCGGTACATCACCCGGTATACCCAATACCATACCGACAGTCAATTGCCGTAATTGCGCTAATCGTGACACTTGTCGGCCCCATTTGGTCAACTCCTTGGCGGCTAAAAACCAATAACTCTTTACGGCCAGACTCTGGAGGCACTGATTGTGGGCCACAAATGCTGACCAACGGTCGTTATCGACAATCACTGTGTAATCCGAGTGTAACTCAAGTTTGCGCACAGATTTCACAAATCTTATGTCGGAATTGGTGTCAAACACGTCGTGAAGCGAACACTTGAGCCGCAAGTGTGACAATCGGTGACAAACATTGACCGCCGCATAGTCTCTAAAGTACACGATATTGTAGGGTGGTCCGATTCCTACAATATTACCGATGGTGACCAGTGGTCCGAATTCAGCCAACAATTGACCACTTTTTGGCAATAGATTGCAATGAATGTCCTGTAAATGCACGCAATTGTCGCGAAATATGTCCAATACTTCGGGAATGTGTTCTTCATATCTGTTGCTTATTCCTCGACAGTCAATGGTCTCAATATTTGCGCACTTTATGGCGATTGTGGCCAACAATTGAGTGCCATTTGTCTCGTCATTCAGTAATTGCTGTATAAATTTGTCGGTAATAGTGATGTCCACAACATTGCCGAAGACAGTCCTCCGGAACTGTTTGGACACACTTTCGTAACGAAAACAGTCTTTGAATGAGAGATGAGATAACATGAGTTGACACAAGTCGTCGCCGTATCTGTCCATTGAGTCCTTTGCGTATAACTTAGGCTAAAATGTGAGACAAAAACAAAATGAAAACTCAATAAACACTAAATTGTTTGTGAAATACCTTTTGTTTGTTGCCGTCATCTGTGGTTTCGATTGATGTGTCAATTGATGTCATCTGTTTAGCCATCTCTTCGGATCAGATCAGGTGATTAATTGTGGAGAAAAGAAAGACAAGTATATTATAAAAATAGTAATTTTTAAAATTAAAAAATAATTAAAACACAAAACACGTTATGAGTTGTGGCAGTGATTGAAACAATTGGATTGAATGGCAAACAAATAATGAGCACTGAATTGAATGTTCACTCCTTAGGTATGCGTTTAATTACCTCAAAGTTTAGTTATAATACTTGCCTTTAATAATGACATCGAGTATTAAAAACGTGTTTAAAATTTGCTTAACTATTGATTACAATAATATAAATGTGTGGAAAATTACTAACAATTAATGTATGAAAAAGTATTAAACTATTTTGAGATTATATTCAATCTTGATAAAATATTCATAAAATTTTAATGACCTTAACTTTAGGCCAGATTTAAATTAATAAGATAAAGTTATAGTATTTTAATTGTAATATTATTTTATTATTAAATATTAATTATTAATTAAAGCAATTAAAGTTATAAGTTATATAATACAAGTAAATAATTAAAAATAACAAAACCTTTATTTTTATCAAAATAATAATTCCATTAATTGTCACTTTACTTGTGTTAATAGTTATTTTTACAAAATTCAATTATTTGTAATAAATATTAAACATTTAAAGCACTTTTAAAGTTATTTAAATACACTTTAGTTTATGGCTGAAGTCATTATCCGAGAGATGACCAATAATTTACCACATATTATAAATCTCAATTAAACTAACCAAATATTATTTAAATGTACAACTTGAAAATTAAACTAATTAATTTACATATCAATTAAATACCCATATTAAAAAAATTAATAATTTTAACCACAGTCAAATCTCATGAGTCATGACAATACACTAGGGATGTGCACCAAACACGAGATCTGCGGCGCTATACGAGTGCTATTCGGTGCCCAACTGGCGGACACGTGCGTCAAATCGGGACACCGGGCGGCCGCCATATTTGCCGTGTCAGGTGGGCCCGACACTTACCGGCAATCCAAATCAACCAGGGCAGGTCTACAATTCAGTGTGGGTAAATTTCACCGCTGGCTGTGCGACGTACGTGTGGGTCAGTTTGTGGACGAGGCGGCGGCTATTTATATGGCAGGCGCTATGGAGACCCTGTTTGAGGAGTTAATACTCCACTGTTTGTCCGCCACCGGCAATGAGTGCAGTAGAAAAAAACGGTAATGTAGCTGTTGTAAGTAAACTGTTGTTTAATAATAAGCCGGATCATTTGTCGGCCTTGTTGTTTACATTGCAGTAACGGTGTAGGGATAGGCAGCAGTTGGCGCTGAAAAGCAGCAGGCTGAGATCGGTACCAAAAATCATATTTATAAATAATTAGTTTAACATTATAACGTTTTATAATAATTAAAATAGTTAAAGCAATGACTGATGGTTATTTTTATCTAAAAATTAAATTACTATGAATTTAAATTTATAATATTTAAAAAATAAAAATTTAAATTTAATTATCATGATGTTAAAAAATTAATTAATATTTAGAATAACTTGATTAATAATGAATAGCATTTGATACAATAACCAATTCTTACATATTATGTAAAATATAACGTATTATTCAAAATATGACATATTATTCAAAATATGACATATTATTTAAACTATAACGTATTATTCAATATTTGAAATAAAATATCCGTTTTTGTTATATTCAAAAATATTTATATATTTAATTATACAATTTAATACAATAATAATTATACAACTCAATATTTTCATTATATTTAATAAATCATTGAATATTAATTCGCATATAAAATACAATATAACATTTATTCAAACATGTTAAAACATTTTAGTAGAACTGATATTAGATAAAACTTATAAAAATATAAAATTTAAAAATATAAAACGAGTTTACAATTAAAAAGAATTAAAGAAAACGTTAATATTAAAATTGAATTAATATTGATAAAACTTTGGACAGTTATAAACATTTAGATATTTAAACAAATTTGCGATAAAAGAATTTTATAATCAATTGTTCAATGATTTCAATAGACTTTAGTTTTGCACATTTGGTAAACAAATCCGAGAAATCCTTATCCAAGAGATGGATGTTATGATTGCTTACAATGACAAGCGTTTTCAGCGCCGGTAGACATGCGATGCGATTCAAACACTCGGTGTCTATAATGTTATTCAAGTTACGAATGCGTAGACACTTAAGTCGCGGACAATTTATATGCAAATCCTTCAACACATTTGCTGTCATTGTCGGCAAATCCAACTCTAAATGCGTTAACCTCTCGCAGTGTCGCAACGGATCCAACAGCCGGTCATCGATGGCCTCATTTAAATCTAAATCCAATCGTTTTAATTGCGAACAAAATCTCAACGAATCCAATGATATCGGGAGTGAGGAGTCGATTGCTTTACTTGAAAACCTTAACCAAAGTGACAAATGGTGTAATTGTTTGCAATTCACGCCAATTGTGCGCAAACACTGGTTAACCACTGATGAGTCCGGTATACCAAACAACAACCCGAGTGTCAATCGCCGTAATTGCGCTAATCGTGACACTTGGCCGCACATTTCGGTCAATTCCTCGGCGCCGTTAACCCAACAAACCCTTACGGCCAGACTCTGGAGGCACTGATTGTGGGCTACAAATGCAGACAAGCGGTCGTTATCTATGGTCCGGTTGTAATGCATGTCTAACTCAAGTTTGAGCACAGGTTTGACTAATCCTATGTCAAAATTGTTGGCAAACACTTCGCGAAGTGAATTCACCCGCAGTTGTGATAATCGGTGACAAACAGTGACCGCCGCGTAGTCTCTAAAGGATATAATATTACCGATTCGGGTGACCAGTGGTCCGAATTCGGCCAACAATTGACCCCATCTTGGCGTCAGATAACAGTATATGTTCCGTAAATGATGGCAATTGTCCCGAAATATGGCCAATACTTCGGGAATGTGTTGTTCACGACGAAAGTCTATTTCTCGGCAGTCAATGGTCTCAACGTTCGGACATTTTATCGCAATTGCGGTCATTGTTTGGCGTATTGTTTGCTTTGAAACTTGGATTTGTTTTATTAGCCAATCAGTGATTTCGATGTCCACAACACTCTTAAAGGCTGTCCTCCGGAACTGTGTGGACACACATTCGCAACGCAATCGGTCTTCCAGTGAGAGGTATGTCAACACCACTTCACACAAGTCGTCGCCGTATCTGTCCATTGAGTCCTTTGCGTATATCTTAGGCTAAAATGTGAGACAAAAACACAATTAAAACTCAATAAACACTAAATTGTTTGTGAAATACCTTTTGTTTGTTTCCGTCATCTGTGGTCCCGATTGATGGGTCCATTGATGTAATCTGTTTAGCCATGTCTTTGGATCAGATAAAGTGATTAATTGTTGAGAAGAGAAAGACACGTATAATATAAAAAATAATAATTTATTAAAATTTTAAAAAATAAAAGACAACAAAACACGTTATGAGTGATAGCAGTGATTGAAACAATTGGTTTGAATGGCAAACACCTAATGAGCACTGAATTGATTGTTCACTCCTTATATATGCGTTAAATTACCTCAAAGTTTAGTTACAATATTTGCTGTTAATAATGACATCGAGTATTGAAAACGTGTTCAAAATTTACTCAACTATTGATTACAATAATATAAATGAATGGAAAATAACAAACAATTAATGTATTTTAAAAAGTATTAAACTATTTTGAGATTATATTCAATCTTGATAAAATATTCATAAAATTTTAATGACTTTAACTTTAGGCCAGATTTAAATTAACAAGATAAAGTTAACCTATGTTTAATTGTTATATTATTTTAATTATTAAATATTAGCAATGAGTACAGTAGCAAACGTATTGTATTTGCGGTACTGTAGCTGTTGTAAGTAAACTATTTTTAACCACAATTCAGTATGAATAATGTGGTTTATAGGATCGTTCGGAAATTGCACAGATCATTTTTATATAAACTGTATTTATAACTGCATGTACTTATTTTAACAATACAAACATTTATAATTATTAGTTAAATGGCAATGATTGCTGTGGTCTACTATTAATCTCAACAATTAAATTAATTTTTAATTTATAATATAAAACTTTATTAGCTAAATTAATATAACTAATTATTATATTTAAAAATAAATTAATATAAAATTCCAAAAAGTGAGGGAGGTTGGAAGGGGGTGCGAATATACAATTATTTTATAGCTTAAAATTATTAAATCTGATTGATCTGATTTTGGAAGTTAAATAAGTAAATAATTTATGTTAATTAGATTAAGATTATTATGTGAAGAGTTTTTATTTTATCTAAAAAATATATATCGGTGATATATTATTATACGATCACAAATTGTTTCAATAAATATCTTGTAATTAATTTAATTTTTAAATGTTTTTTTTGTTCATTTTAATCATTTTGTAATTTTTTTTTGTATTTTTAATTGTAATTATAATTTATAGCGTGTAGTTTATTGGAGATTAAACGATGCAAATGTTTATATAATATTAAAGATTAAATATATGTGTGTAATATAAATGTAATATTTGATTAAATATAATGAAATTTTCACTGTTAGTATCACCGATATATTAATAGTCATGGTAAAAAACTCGGTTATTTTACCCTAAAATAATCATAATATAATATTACAGTTTAATAAATCAGTGATTCTAAATTACATTGTTAAAAATAGATCTACGAAGGTGGTGTATTCCGATTATTCTACCCAACATTTAAACTAACCATTACAATAAACGAATATTCTTTAAATGTACAGCTTGAAAATTAGCCAAATCAATTTAGAGATTACTTTGGATTGAAAAATATTAGTAATCGCAATAGCATGTATTAATAATTAATCGTAATGGAATTATTCCCATTTTTTATATTGTTATAACTATTATAATGTTGAACGTGTTTTTTATTTGGCGTAAACTGTAAAATAAATTACAATGCAATTAATAAATAGTAAGATAAATTAGCTTATTTGTTATATGGGCACGGGAATAAACTCGTTTAATAGATTTAGCTGTTATAAATAATTAATTGTGCTTATTTTACATAAATGAAATATTATCAAGATAATTTATAACAATTCTCGTTAGTCAAATGTTTAATTTGTAGTATTACTAGTAGTTAATACTCACAAAATTTTATTTAATTCTTACAAGTTAGTTTTTATTATTTATTTCAATTAATTTTACATGTGGGGGGAGGGGTAGCCGAACAATCTTATAAACCACATTATTCATATCAGAATAGTGGTTAAAAATTATTTTAATGATTTATTAAAATATTTATTAAAACTGTAATATTTAATTAGTACAATGTTTAATATGGTACATTTTAGTCAAATTTACTTTAATTGAATGACATATAATGTGATTCATTGATTATTTATTTTAATAATATTTTTAATAATTTTTATAATTTTAAATACTAAATATATTTAATTCTTGTATACTGTTATAGAGAGTTTTATGATACACATTTTATATCATTATTTTAAAACATGGTCCTTTTAGCCACCTTATGCAAATCCAATATAAAATATGCAAAACATCTATTAAATTGAATACAGTGCAACTTCTCTATAATGAACGGCCAGTTGCACGATAAAAGTGTTCATTATAGGGAGGGTTCATCCAAGGGAGGTTTGAGTAAAAATGTCTAATTTTTGATTAATACTTACAATTATTTAAAAAAATTTTATTTTTAGATAACAAAATGTTGGATGTTTACAATATACAATAAATGTATATTAATTAAGTATATCAATTCATCAAATACAAAATTATTAATATTTTAAATTAATTAATTTAGAAAATAATAAATAATACACAATTATTAAAATATAATAAAATAATTTTAAATGTAATTTAATGTCTATCGGTTTCTAATATTATTTAGTTTTATCATTCTAGAATGATAAAACATCACTTATAAATCATCTGTACAGTCTAATACCTAATATAAAAATAATAATATAAAAGCATATAACATTTAAACAGGTACATATTTTTATATTATTCTTTAAGAATATATTATCTATTATGTGCACATAAACATAGGCAAGAGTTAGAGAGTGGGTTACCATAACAACGGTAACGGATCCAGAGGTCGGGATGTGCTGTCATTGGAGGAGATGTTGGCCGAGACTCGCACCGGAAGTGTGGACACCCGACGCCGGCCGCGCATACAAGTAGTGGCAGCCAATCAAAGCCAGTGCAGCGTTAATATGGATTTAAGCACCTGTTCAGCAACGGTGTCGGGAGGCTCCGGGAGTTTTCCTGAGGGTAATAGTAGTAATGGTAGTAATGGTAGCGCTGGTGGTAATAAATTGACCAAGGAGACAATGTATCACTCGGCAGAGACCGGCTGTTTGGAGATTACACTGGATTTGAGAAATATTGGTGAGAGTATTAGCAATGTATAATATGTATTAGCAATAATAATTAATTGTCACGTAATTATTCACATTAATTTTATATTGTTGAATCTATTCTTTATTTTGCGTAGACTGTAAAATAAATTACAATATGATTAATAAATAATAGGATAAATTAGCTTATTTGGTTTATGGAAACGTGAAGAATGGTTTTTAAGAGATTTAGCTGTTATAAGTAATTAATTATGTATATTTTACTTAAATTCTATATTATCGAGATAATTTATAACAATATTCGTTAGTAAAATGTTTTATTTGTAGAATTATTAACAGTTAATAATCACAAAATTTTGTTTAATTATTTATTGTTGATATAACTTGTGTTAATAGAATTAAATATAATTTGTAAACAATTATTAATAAATAATTTATAAAAATTTACCATGTTAATAGGCATATCATGGACAATGCATACATGGATGGCAACAGTAGGCACAGCACACGGCATGCGTTTGGACGCCATTACAGATCAATTATTACAGGATTTTTCCCACCTCTGGTCCGACGACTTGTATTACCATGATATTAATCGTACAGCACAACTCTGGCACCACAACACTAATGGCCGATATAATGAGCACGTGTTACGGCCGTAACGAGACTTTCCGTAACCGTCCGCTAAGCGCCAGTTATGGGCCGGACGTTAGGGTCGGCGCCCGTATTGACGCCAAATACGTCAATAATAATAATATTAGTTTCGATATTAGTTTTGATATAAACCTTATTTCAGGTCATTATTTTTAGTCTTTTTTTTATTGATAATAGACTGCTTATTAAAATATAATTTATTACAGAAATAATTTAAGTTAATTAATTAATTTGTTCCATGATAACTCTTATTTAAGTAATTTTATTAGATTACAATATTTGTCAACAAATCAATAAACTGTTCACTAAAATATAAGTCTATCAATTTATATTTAAGAATAGTAGATAAATTGTTTTAGGTTTATATAACTGCACCGGGAGGCTATGCCAAAGCGGGGTGAGTTCTTCGGGTCCGGCCAACCGGGCGTTTATGCCAACCAAAGACTAGAGCAGCACTTCTTTGAGAAGTGAATCAAAGACTCGATTCAATTAAATAACTGTTTTATTATAAACAGAGAGTCACTCCATGTGAACACTCTGGAGTAGTGCCCCAAATTTTCATATTTTTCAGTCACGATCACTCACGGTCACGTGAGATTTATTCACGTTCACGCACGCTCACGAGGCTTAAAAACTCACTCACGCACGATCACTCACGTCACTCACGATAATTGCAGGCGCGTAATTCAATTTATGCTATGGATCTATAAATGCACGTGTACATGCAATTTTTCTAGTCATTAGGTTAAT
>CAJPIZ010000920.1:0-19747 GCA_905368565.1 Medioppia subpectinata | reverse complement strand
GAGAGAGAGAGAGAGAGAGAGAGAGTAAATATTATTTAAAATTAATTTTGATTTTAAATTAAATACCTTTTATCTTAAACAATCAAATGACTAAATGTAATAAAATGCAATATATTTTTACATAAATAATAAATTAAATCTAAAGCACATTTTTAAGTTTTGCATCAAGTGAAATTAATTAATATAATGTGTTTTAATAAAACTTTTATGATAGAATTCATGCAAATGTTATTGTAGTAAATTGTTAACTGATATTTATTATTATAACTACACTCATATAATTTAATACAAAAAATATATGCTATTTATTATAATTAGTATTAAGTTGTATCATTATTGTTTCATGTAATAAATGTTTTAAATAATAAATATTTTAGAAGGTTTTCATAAAATTATAAATACAACAATTAAAACGTTCAACATAAAATAAATAGAATATTCATTTATATAACAAAATGTTTTAAAACAATTCAACATGACTAAACCAGTAATAATGCTTTTATTATTGGATGATGATAAAATGCAAAGTATTGCTCACAGAATAAATAATTACAAAAATATTTAAGCAACTTTTTATACTTATATATATAACTCAAATCACTAATTATTTAACTATTATGTGTATTGTAAAATCACAGCAAGTTTTAATTCATAGATGCATTTAATTAAATGGTTTCAAACCATTTAACCAATTGTCACTAATAAATTGTATTAGTTATTTATATGATTTTGAATTATCCATCATTAACTATATTAAACATAAGTGATTATCAGATCCAATATACAAATGGCACCGGAAGTGGTGTTTACGAACATATATTTTAGACAATACAACATGTGTTCATAAACACCACTTCCGGTGCCATTTGTGTATTGGATCTGATAATCACTAATGTTTAACATAGTTAATGATGGGTAATTCACCATTATATAAATATCTAATACACTTTCTCTTTTATTTACATCGTGGTACAAAATGGTACAAAAAATCGCAACTCTATTGATGGACTAACTATGCCTTTACCTGTAAATGATTTAAATGTTAACTGTTCATGGTGGTCGTTATATTTCATCAATACTGTAATGTTTTAAACTTTTTATGTGTAATCATATAAAAATATATATTAAACTAATAATAACCATAGTGCTTACATTTTATATTAAAATGTAAACAATTAAATGTAAAATGTTTAACATAATAATAAAACGTATTTATAAATTATTTTATATTTGTTTACATTATTTTTTATAAGGCGGAAGTAATTGAGGACATTAGCATAATAGTATGTCCAAATTCATCTTCATATTATAAACTTGCATATGTCAAAAATAAATGCTAAAAATAATTACTTTACTAATATTTTAGCTGATTAACCAATCCAATTTATTTATAAAATATTTATTATAGGTAAATTATTTGAGTTTTAATGATTTATTTACAGTTAATTTAATAAAATGAGCATAATATTAAATTTAATGAACCAATTTTATTTTCATTATAATTATTGTTTTACTTTTGTAATATCAATAATTAAATATTAGTTATTATTTACAAATACTGACTATGAATATAAAGTATCTATAAAAATACTTTCTATAAATGTGTAATAATAACTTATAAATATTGTTAGAATAACTTATACATTGTTGTTATCATGGGCTAAATTATGTACTTATATGTCCCTAAAGTAGGGCATGGTATATAAGTGTCGAACGGTTTTCAAACACCAATATTAGATCAACTAATTCTTAACTTTCGATTTGTAAAAATTTTATAAACGATTAATTACAATCACATATCATTATAGACTTATAATTCCCAAAAATATTGTATATATAAAATTGTTTTTACAACTTTTTAGCATTAATTTATAAGTTTATATATACAAAATTTATGAGAATTATAAGTCTATAATTTTGTGTGATTACAATGATTGTAAGTAAGTATAATTTAATGGCGTAAAGTTAATTAATGTAAAAATAATTTAATATAATATATAAACTGTAAATAAATCATAATTACATCCATAATTATATACAGATAATAAGTTATATAAGTTTTATGGGGCGATTCAGATCTCTCCGTATTTTATTAAAATTATATAATGTTATATGTTAAATTACCTTAGTTACAACAAGGGTTTTGCAACTTTTTAAAAGATAATTTAGAAATTTTTAATTGAATATGGTTTATAAATGTAACATTAAACATTAATTTAATGCTTATTTATTCCCGGGATATGTCCATAATTTTAAGAAAAAATGCAATCGTCAAAACGTAAACCTATTTAATATGAAAAGAGATATAGTAAAATATAGATTCACATAATTTAAATCTCTCTCTCTCTCTCTCTTTCTTTCTTTCTTTCTTTCTTTCTCTCACAAATTAATACCTCATAAGCTTTTGCATTATTAATAATAAACAATTTCCAACAATAAAACCCAACGCAATTATCGCAAACTTTCTGTATAAAGTTAAATACCTATAAAAATAAAATACAAATTGTTAATACTAAAGTTATTTTTCTTTGTTACTATTTATTCTAATAAAATCATTTAAATTAATTTTGGAAATTACTTTTAATTTATAATTGACCGATTTATTTATTAAACATTTGCGCACTAATAGGGTGTTTAATAAAACATATGATTTAAACAAACGGGTAGTAAGTGATGAGGTTGTCATCAAAATAAATATCAAAAATGCTGCAAAAACCACAAATAAATAAGCAAATATTGATCTAGGTAAAGTACGATGCCCGTTCATAATGCTAACGCTGGCCCCGCTTGCCTGGTCACCATTTAATATGGGAACGATAGATTATGGTTAGAGGTCTTTAAAAATGTTGTCCATATGTCCCTAAGACATCGGGTTCGGGAGTAGTGACCATTTTGATCGGGAAAATTTACTCTAATTAAAAATTTATTTGAGTGATTTATGTGTCATATTATATATCAATGGTAAGGATTTGATGAGAGGAATAGGGATCTGAAGAAATTTCGTAATTCTGATATCAGATTAAAAAGTTATTTAAAAAATAAAACATGTATTACATTTTTTGTATGTTATTTATCCTATAAACGTTATTTGTGATGTGATTTGTCTTCAGTTCTATTTAAGGACATCTCATTGCAAAAAATTCATATTTAATTAAATGGTGACCAGGCCAGCGGGGCCAGCTTAGCATTAGGGGCGGGCATCGTACTTTAATATTGTTTTATTAATCACATAACTTATTTGTATATTTATAAACATTAATATCATTGTAGACATACCTGATTACAATACTTGCTGTACTGAACATTGCTATAAACAGGAAAAAGTTAGACATTGATATGACTACAAAAATTATGATAAATAGAAATAATGACCAATAATTGTCATTATATTCCTGTATATCTCTATGCAGTGATGCAATTGATTTCAATAGACTTATTAGCCGTACGTTTTGATACTTATGTTTATAATTAATATCAAATAAAATTTTATCATTTAATTCGCGGACTTTTATACCTAAATAATCGTAAATAATATAAAAATACGTGAACTGATGGACAATAAAATTACCACAATTGTAGGCAAAATACATTAACGTAAACAACCATATCATGGTCACTGCAAACAGCAAAATTGTGTCCGATTTTAGGACCATAGGTAAACTCAACAGGGTTGTTATGGGAACCGCGCTAAACACTACCAAACGTGATAAATTTAACAAACGTCGTGATCTAATAGCAAATTTTAACACATTATGACCATTGGTTAGGCCAACAGTGGCCGGTGCTATCAAACCGGCCAGTATTTGCATCGGTCTCATATATGTAGGCCTAATATCGCGCCAATAGTACCACAAATGCACACATTGTGAGCATACGGCCAACGAGGCGTAAATCACCACGTTCAACGTGTTGTGATATTTCACCTCGGTGCCTAAATAGTGAATCCAATCGCCCATAAATATCACATTACTCTCAATGGTTGTGTCCATCGATAATGATAGCAGACATTTGATGGGATATAATGTGTTGATTGTTAGCACTAGTATTGGGTGATAGTATTGGCGACGGGTTTGCGAACCAAACTTAAACAGCGATATACCGGTGCGGTAGAGATCGGTGCCCGCCGTTGCGATAGTCAGTGTTTGCTCCAGTGGTTTGTCCAGGTTTAGAGTTTGTTTTTCAAGCATGATTAACTTATTAACTGTTTAATATAAACTTCAGATAATTTTTCTTTGTAAAAATGTTGCATATTAAATTTTGTGACAATGGGTTTATTGTGAACTATTATATTGATAGTTGTGTAATATGCACTTGTAATTTATTTGCTCAGCAATGTTCATTATTATGTTATTTTTAGTTAAATTAATAATAAAGAATTAATATATATAATTTGAAGTACAATGGACATTTTTATTGCGTTACATTTAATAAACATTATGTATATAAAATTTATATTTATTGCCATTAATTTAACATACAGGTACGTAAATTTGAACTTGGTCTAATGGTAACAAAAATAATTATATATTAATTGATATGTTTTAATTATTGTTTAAAGTTATCTCTCACAAAATAATTATCAATATTTAATTAATAACTAAAAACGCAAATTCCCTCATCAGACAAATATACAAAATTAATAAGAATATTAATGATAATTAAGTTAATTATGGTTATATTTGTTACAAAATTATACAATTATTCATGTTGAAATAATTAACTATATTAAATATTGTATAATAAAATATTGTCTTAAATAATCTATTATTAATATAAATTGTTAATCAAACAAAATATAATGAATAAATAATAATAATAATAATTCTCAATGTTTAACGTCACACTTCACACATAGTGCATGGTGGACGGGTCCCACAGAGAACTATTACGACTTGTGGCTCAGTCTACCGGTACCACCGGTGGGGTCGAGAGTTGTCGCAGTCCGTAACTATCTCGCTGAAATCAGTGCCATCTACATGACAAAGACTTCAGTGGGCCGGCATCAGACTCGAACTCGCTACCTCAGCGTGCAATGACCGGTGCCTTAGTCCACTACACCAGTCTGCTTAGGTTAATGAATAAATAGATTAATATTAACAATAAAATGTATTATTGCCATTATATAATATTAACCAAAAAAAAAATACAATCATGATAGACACCACTAAACCACTCGATACAAGCTTGGTAATACCTAAGGCTGGCACTGATCTATATCGCACAGGTATATCCTTGTTTAAATTTGGTTCAGTAAAACGTGGAAATTATTACCATCCAATTATTGTCTTGATAATCAATACGTTATATCCTATCAAATGTCTCATAACGTTATCAATGAACGAGGATAATAATGATTTCAACATGATCTTAACGGGTAATTGGGACTATTATCTGGGTCCAAATATAAAATATCATGTGGTGATCAACACGGTCATTTTTGCCTCATTGGCCGTATGTTCACAATGTGTGCATTTGTGGTACTTTTGGCGTAAGATTAAGCCTACATATATGAGACCGATGGAAATGCTGGCCGGTTTAATAGCACCGGCAACTGTTGGCCTAACCAATGGCCATAATGTAATTAAATTTGTAAACAAAGCTCGGCGTTTATTAATTTTATCACGTTTGGTAGTGTTCAGCGCGGTTCCCATAACAACCCTGTTGAGTTTACCTATAGTCCTAAAATCGGACACAATTTTCCAATTTGCTCTATCCATAATATGGATGTTTACATTCATGTATTTTGCCTACAATTGTGGTAATTTTATTGTCTATCAGTTCACGTATTTCTATATTATTTACGACTATTTATGTATAAAAGTCCGCGAATTAAATGATAAAATTGTAATTGAAATTAATTTTAAACATAAGTACCGAAACGTACGGCTAATAAGTCTATTGAAATCAATTGATTCATTGCATAGAGATATACAGGAATATAATGACAATTATTGGTCATTATTTTTATTGCTAATTATCATTGTTTTAATGTCAATGTCTAACTTTTTCCTATTCGCTGCCTTGTTTAGCTCAAATAATATTGTGTACAGGTAAGTTTGTAGTTTAATTATATTTTTATATTTGTAAAATAGTTTGTTTTATAATTTTAATTTACATATAAATAATTAATTTAATTATTTATTTATTATATTTCTATTAGGGTAATATTTGGCTATTTAGCGGTGGTATTTATTTTATTTTTAGTGTTTATTTTGATGACAACTTCATCGCTGACTACAAAAATACGCAAATCATATGTTTTACTAAATATTTATTATGTTTGTAAATCCGCTAGTATTCTGTCAATTAATTATAAACTTAAAGTTAGTTTAAAAATAGTTGTTAAAAAAATAAAATAATAATTTTATCATTTATTCACAGATATTAAATTTTATTCAAAAAGTATGCGATAATAATATTGGTTTTTATTGTTGGAAATTATTTATTATTAATAATGCAAAGGCTTATGAGGTATTAATTATTTAGTTAATTATAGTGATATTCATAATTAATTAATTTTAACTTTGTAATTTTAGTTTTATGTGCTGACGGTTGCGTTTTTTCTAAAAATTATTGACATTTCACGTAATGATTAACAAACATTTAATTATGTAAATTCATGGATCTATGAATTGTGTACTTGTAATTTATTAGTTATAATAATGCCAATATGCTCATCATTATGGTATTTTTAGTTTAATTGCATTATACATTGTTAAATTTAATATAATAATTGGCAATATTTAATTAATAACTAAACTTATAAATTCTATTATCAAATAAATATGCAGTACAGTAATAATAAGAATATTAATAATAATTAAGTTTATTACGATCACATTTGTTGTAAAACTATAATTTATTCATGTTGCAATAATAAATTATAATAAATACAGTAGTTTGCGATAAAATATTGTTTTAATAATCTATTATTAGTATAAATTTTATGTTCATCAAATAAAATATAATGAATGAATAGAATAATATTAACAATAAAATGTATGATTGCCAATAATATAACATTAACCAAAAATACAGTCATGATAGACATCACTAAACCACTGGACACAAGCTTGTTAATTCCTCGGGCTGGCACTGATTTATATCGCACAGGCATATCACTATTTAAATTTGGTTCAGTAAAACGTGGTAATTGTTATCACCCAATTATTGTATTGATAATCAATACGCTATACCCTATAAAATGTCTCATAACGTTATCAATGAAAGAGAATGATTTCAACATGATATTAACGGGCAATTGGGCCTATTATTTGGGTCAAAATATTAAATACCACGTTGTGATCAACGCTGTCATTTACGCCTCATTAGCCGTATGCTCACAATGTGTGCATTTATGGTACTTTTGTCATAATATTAAGCCTACATATATGAGACCGATGCAAATGCTGGCCGGTTTGATAGCGCCGGCAACAGTTGGCCTAACTAATGGCCATAATGTTATCAAATTTGTGAACAAATCTCGGCGTTTATTAAATTTATCACGTTTGGTAATGTTTAGCCCAATTCCCATAACAACCATATTGAGTTTACCTATGATCCTAAAATCTGGTACAATTTTGCAGTTCGCGGTGTCCATGATATGGATGTTTACATTTATGTATTTTGCTTACAATTGTGGTAATTTTATTGTCTATCAGTTCACGTATTTTTATATTGTTTACGACTATTTATATATAAGACTTCACGAATTAAATGATCAAATTTTATTTGATATCAATTCTAAACATAAGTACCGAAACGTACGGCTAATAAGTCTATTGAAATCAATTAATTCACTGCATAGAGATATACAGGAATATAACGACAATTATTGGTCATTATTTTTATTGCTAGTTATCATTGTTTTAATGTCAATGTCCAACTTTTTTCTATTCGCTGCCTTGTTTAGCGCAAATGATATTATTTACAGGCAAGTTTATAATTTAATAATATTTTTATTTTAATAAAATTGTTTATTTTATCATTTTAATTTACATATTCAAAAAATTAATTTAATTGTATATTTATATTAAACAATTACTTATTTATTATTTTCCTATTAGGGTAATATTTATCTATCAATCGGTAGTATTTATTTCATTTTTAGTGTTTATTTTGATGACAACTTCATCGCTGACCACAAAAATACGCAAATCATATGTTTTGCTAAATATTTATTATGTTCGTAAAAGCACTAGTATTATGTCAGTTAATTATAAACTTAAGGTGAATTTGAAAATACTTGTATTAAAAATTAAAAAATAATTTTATTATTTGTTGACAGATATTTAATTTTATTCAAAAAGTCTGCGATAATAATATTGGTTTTTATTGTTGGAAATTATTTATTATCAATAATGCAAAGGCTTATGAGGTATTAGTTATTTAGTTAATTAAATTGATAACTATAATTAATTAATTTTAACTTTGTAATTTTAGGTATATGTGCTGACGGTTGCGTTTTTTCTTAAAATTATTGACATATCACGTGATAATTAACATAAACTTAATTATGTCAATTTTTGAGGTTATTTTTGTAAATATCTAAAATACAAAATTAAAAATTTGATACAGTAAATGTTTATTGTTATAAATATAAAATGTAATAGTAGAGTTAGTCAGTACTTACCTATTGTACCATAATGATGTTATATTTATTTTAGCATACTGAATTCATTAATGAAATATAATTTAAATTTTTCCAATCATTTATTTAATAATTTATTTGAATTTTAAAATAGCCCATTATATTTAACATGATTAATGGATTTATTATCTTGTATTATAAAGGTTATCTACTTGCAATATTAATTATTAGTATGTGTAAATAACATAACTTTAATGATTTATTTATTTAATGTATTACTAAAATAAAATGCAATAAAATAATATAACTTTATTTAAATAATAAAATATACATTTAAAATTTTTTAAAAACAATATATTAGGGACGAGCATTTTGTTAATACCAAAAATGAATCTAGGAAATTCAGTAAATACTTTGTTAATATTGTTGGTGTCAATACCCTGGGCATTAAGTCAGGGTAATTGTTACTCAGACCCCTCATCGGGCACGTGTCAGGACGCGGAGGGCCGGTGCCAGTCATTGGGTGGCTATTGTCTGGTTAGGGGCCAGTTAGTGAACGGCCGGGCCATTTGCCAGTGCAATACGTTGGCAAAGATTGGCAATAATGGAGATGTAGTGGCACAACAAGTGGATAATCCAGGACCTGATCATGGTGGACCCGGACTATCTCGGACCAGATATGGTGGACCAGGTATGGGTCATGGTATGGGTATGGACAATATGCATGGTTAATGTAATTGTGCACTATGTTGTTAATAAATTATACAACATTTGTTTAGTTGAATTTAATGCAAGTGTATGTATTGGTTAAACCCGAAAATTGATGTTTGAATTTTCATAATTGTTATTTTATTTACTATTTTAAATGATTAAATGTGTAAATTTATTTTATATTTATATTATTTTTAATAAAATTATTGTTGTTATTAAAATATATATTAATTCCATCGTAAGCCATTAAGTATTATATCAAGTATTAATATTAATCTTTATTTTTAAATAAAATTTTAATTACAGCTTTATCTGTATGTTTTGTATTTAATTATAAATAAATGAAACAAGTTTTTTCAAATAAATCATGCTTGATTTTAGAGATATAAATTTATGCTAATATTTAACTCTGTCTCTCTCTCTCTCTCTCTCTTTCCTTAATAAAATTAAATTAACGTAATTAATAGCAAATATCTGCTTCCGGCGATCAAAACAAACTGATAAAATTCATATGAGTTTATGGGAAACAAATCCAAACAATAGAAACCAATTGTGGGTCCGATTGACAAACGCTCCGCAAATCTCTGCACTTTTAGCCGATCCCTAACTGAGAGTCTCATCAATGGGTGGCATAAATACGATATCACTTGTAAATAAGGTTTATGGGCTAACCGTGGTATTGAAACAATCATCTTGGTCAGTGTAATGTAAACAACCAGATCAAACATTACACAGGCGCCGCTAATTAATCTGCCTATTAATGTTGTGTCTAATTTATGAGTCAAATAAATACTTATTCCCACCGCATATGACGTAATGTAATATATAATAAATATAAATGACCGTAAGGTACGGTTGATATCCCTCGTTTGAGTTGCCCAATAGTTGTGCTCGCGAATATTGGCCATTAATTGAGCTTGTTTATTATGTTTGCTGCTTTGTATGAATTTATTATTGATCTCGGTAAATTTTGCCGTTAAATATTTTAGTGTAAAATCAATTATGATAAACACAACACCAAATATACCATACATCTCAACGGTGCCGATAATTATTACTGAGAGACTAATTATACTTTTTATAGCTTTGAACAAGCTAAAAGATTTGTATAAATCAATGAAGGTAATTAAAATAAAAATCATACATGTACCAATTATTAAGCATATACGCAATTTTATATAATGCTTTCTGTATATTGCAAGTCTTAAGCTTATACGCCGAGAGCTGCGGGTATTTAATGGATAAAATATACAACCATGTTTTATTAAATAAATAAACTTGGCCAAAGTTAGCGTATGCTTTTTTTCATGGTAGAATATTACCCATTCGAATAATATGTAGGTAAGAAATATAATGCACACAAATATACCAAACAATAATTTCTTACCAAGATAGTTGTTAACATTTACCATTAATGAGTTACTTTCATTATGTGTGTCAAATGTGACCATGATTATTATTGCAAAAGTTACAATCAAACACAATCTGACCAGGATAAACTTAACCAATCGAAGTAGGGTATGAACGCCGTATTCTATATTGTCAATACTATCGCCCAAGGTAAAGTAAATATTTTTGATGTAAACTTCCAGCTGGGCCAATTCAATCTCAATGTTACCGTATTCACCAAGATATTTGTTCTTGAAAATTTGTTTACTTTTATTATAATAGCTATTAAATATCACCAAAGAACTTATTTTTATCATTGTGAAACAAATTTTAATGTTTGTAATATAAAGTATATATTTAATATATATTTCTATTAATTTATATTTTAAATAATATTATTATGTAAAAAGTGAAATTAGTATATTTATTACTATTAGATTTTCATAATTCGTGAGTAAATATTATTTATTATAAAATAATTGTTATAAATAACATTCAGTAGTTCTTATTTAAACTGAGAAGTTAAATATAACTATTATAAAGTTTTATATGAATCAATAAATACATAAATTACCAGTAGTTGTATTAAAATTGATTTTTATATTAACCTCATTATTTTTTAGTTTAAATTCTGTTTCTTATATTCTCAAAATATTTTGTTTATTTTATAAAATTATTAAATATAATTAATCATTAACTATAATCAATATAAATTAGTGACAAAAAATGCAATAACAGATCTAAATCTCTAAACAAAAGGCCGTTGAAAAACCATAAGTCATTCATTTGAGATAAGTATTAAGACTGATTATTAACAAATAATTTAATTACAGTTTATATTATCAATAGGCTAGGATTACATCTAGGATTATAAATAGTATTTTAGTCATATATAATGTGACTGCTATGAGTGGTGGGGTTTAATGAAATGTGTGATTCATAATTATATTAAACAAAAATGAATTAGGTTTTAAAAGCATTCACTATATTTCAAGGGCAGGTAATAATTAGTTTAATAGTAACTTTTATACTGTATCATTATTTGCTATAAATTAAATTCTGCCTATTCCTAGTTTATATTTATATTATTTATAGTTATTTATTATATAAAACAAAAGTTTTATAACAAACCTTGATCAATATATAAATATTTATATCATAGAGTTAAATTTTGCTAAAATTAAATTTACTATAAAATACATAATATACTGATTAATGATAAAACAAATAATGATTAAAGTAGCATTATTGATTTGTGAAATGATAATATCTACAACCATCATTAATAAAGCAATTGCATTGTAATAAATCATAATAAATATGATTCCAAGATTAAACCACAGTATTTACTCATACTGTTTGATTATAATTAAATTAACCATCAATCATTAATAAATAAATCAAATAATTCATAAACCTTAATCTCAAAATAGTATAAATAATAAAAAGTTACTTTAAAAAACTTTCCCTATTCTAACACATTTAATCTAAACCACAATGGTAACATTTATATTTTCAATTACCATCATGTTAATAGCATCAATACCCTGGGCTACTGGTCAGGGCAACTGTTACGCCGAGGGAGATAGTGGCACGTGTCAGGACAACGAGGGCCGGTGCCAGTCGTTGGGCGGCTATTGTCTGGTTAGGGGTGGCCAATAATGGCGTACCCGGTATGGGATATGGTGTCGGGAAATAAGCAAGTGTGTGTTTGAGTATTTAATAGTTATTATCTAGACGTTATTTAATGTTCTATTCATTTGTAATCATTTAATTATTAGATTTATATTAATTGACAATAAATAATATATAACTAATATAATGAGATTTGTATTAATTGACCATAAATAATGTGTACACTATTTGTACACTATTTTACCCTCAATTTTATCAGTTTGTACACTATTGTCTAAAACAGAGTTGGTCACACTAATGATTAATGGATTTATTATCTTGTTTTATAAACGTTATCTACTTGCAATATTAATTATTAATATGTGTAAATAACATAACTTTAATGATTTATTTATTTAATGTATTACCAAAATAAAATGCAATAAAATAATAAAATTTTATTTAAATAATAAAATATACATTTAAAATTTTTTAAAAACAATTTATTAGGGAAGAGCATTTTTTAAATACCAAAAATGAATCTAGAAAACTTAGTAAATACTTTGTTAATATTGTTGGTGTCAATACCCTGGGCATTGAGTCAGGGTAATTGTTACTCAGACCCCTCATCGGGCACGTGTCAGGACGCGGAGGGCCGGTGCCAGGCGTTGGGCGGCTATTGTCTGGTTAGGGGCCAGTATGTGGACGGCCGGGCCATTTGCCAGTGCAATACGTTGGCAAAGATTGGCAATAATGGCGATGTGGTAGCACAACAAGTGGATAATCCAGGACCTGATCATGGTGGACCCGGACTATCTCGGACCAGATATGGTGGACCAGGTATGGGTCATGGTATGGGTATGGACAATATGCATGGTTAATGTAATTGTGCACTATGTTGTTAATAAATTATACAATATTTGTTTAGTTGAATTTAATGCTGTATGTATTGGTTAAACCAAAAATATTAATGTTTGAATTTTCATAATTGTTATTTTATTTACTATTTTAAATAATTAAATGTGTAAATTTATTTTATATTTATATTATTTTTAATAAAATTATTGTTGTTATTAAAATATATATATTAATTCCATCGTAAGCCATTAAGTATTATATCAAGTATTAATATTAATCTTTATTTTTAAATAAAATTTTAATTACAGCTTTATCTGTATGTTTTGTAAATTTATTTAATGATAAATAAATGAAACAAGTTTTTTCAAACAAATCATGCTTGATTTTACAGATATAAATTTATGCTAATATTTAACTCTCTCTCTCTCTCCCTCTCTCTCCTTAATAAAATTAAATTAACGTAATTAATAGCAAATATCTGCTTCCGGCGATCAAAACAAACTGATAAAATTCATATGAGTTTATGGGAAACAAATCGAAACAATAGAAACCAATTGTGGGTCCGATTGACAAACGCTCCGCAAATCTCTGCACTTTTAGCCGATCCCTAACCGACAGACCGACCAATGGGTGGCATAAATACGATATCACTTGAGTATAAGGTTTATGGGCTAACCGTGGTATTGAAATAATCATCTTGGTCAGTGTAATGTAAACAACTATATCAAACATAACACATGCGCCGCTAATTAATCTGCCAAATAGTGTTGTGTCTGTTTTATGAGTTAAATAAATACTTATTCCCACCGCATATGATGTAATATAATAGATAATAAATATAAATGACCGCAACGTACGGTTGATATCTTTCGTTTGAGTTGCCCAATAGTTGTGCTCACGAATATTGGCCAGTAATTGAGCTTGGTTATTACGTTTACTGCACTGTATGAATTTATTATTAATCTTAGTAAATTTTGCAGTCAAATATTTTAGTGTAAAATCAATTATGATAAATACAACACCAAATATGCCATACATCTCTATGGTGCCGATAATTATTACTGAGAGACTAATTATACTTTTTATAGCTTTGAACAAGCTAAAAAATTTGTATAAATCAATGAAGGTAATTAAAATAAAAATCACACATGTACCAATTATTAAGCAGATATGCAATTTTATATAATGCCTTCTGTATATCGCAAGTCTTAAGCTTATACGCTGAGAGCTTTGAGTATTTAACTGATAAAATATACGACCATGTTTTATTAAATAAATGAACCTGGCCAATGTTAGAGTATGTCTTTTTTCATGGTAGAATATTACCCATTCGAATAATATGTAAGTGAGAAATATAATGCACACGAATACACCAAACAACAATTTATTACCGAGGTAGTTGTCAACATTTAACATCAATGAATTACTTATATTATGTGTGTCAAATGTGATCATGATTATTATTGCAAAAGTTACAATCAAACACAATCTAACCAGGATAAACTTAGCCAATCGAAGTAGAGTATTAACGCCATATTCTATATTGTCAATACTATCGCCCAAGGTGAAGTAAATATTTTTAATATAAATTTCCAACTGGGCCAATTCAATCTCAATGTTACCGTATTCACCGAGATATTTGTTCTTGAAAATTTGTTTACTTTTATTATAATAACTATTGAATATCACCAAAGAATTTATCTTTATCATTATGAAATAAATTTTAATGTTTGTAATATAAAGTATATATTTAATACATATTTATATTACTTTATATAAGTTTGTAATATAACTTTATTTAATAGTATTATTATGTAAAAAGTGAGATTAGTATATTTATAATTATTAGATTTTCATAATTCATGAATAAATCTTATTTATTATAAAATAATTGTTATAAATAACATTCATTAGTTCTTATTTAAACTGAGAAGTTAAATATAACTATTATAAAATTTTATATAAATCAATAAATATATGAATTAACAGTAGATGTATTTAAATTGATTTTTATATTAATCTAATAAATTTTTATTTTAAGTCCTGTTTTTCATATTCTCAGAATATTTTGTTTATTTTTATAAAATTATAAAATATAATTAATCATTAAATATAATCAATATAAACTTGTGACAAAAAAGCGATAATTTTAAATCTCAAATTAAAAAGTTGCTATCCATAAGTCATTAAAAAGGTCCACAAGTCATTCATTTGAGATTAGTATTAAGGATGATTGATAACAAATAATTTAATTACAGTTTTTATTTATATATATATATTTATTATATAAAACAAAAGCTTTATAGCAAACCTTGATCAATATATAAATAATTGTATTATAGAGTAAAATTTTGCAAACATTTTTACTATAAAATAATTAAAATCATACAAATAATGATTAAAGTAGCATTATTGATTTGTCAAATAATAATATCTACAACCATCATCAATAAAGCAATTGCATTGTAATAAATCATAATAAATATGATTTCAAGATTAAACCACAGTATTTACTCATACTGTTTGGCAATAATTAAATAAACCATCAATCAATAATAAATAAATCAAATAATTCACAAACTTTAATCTCACAATAGTATAAATAATAAAATGTTACTTTAAAAAAAACTTTCCCTGTTCTACCACATTTAATCTAAATCAGAATGGTAAACGTTGTATTTTTAATTACCATCATGCTAATAGCAACAATACCCTGGGCTACTGGTCAGGGCAACTGTTACGCCGAGGGAGACAGTGGCACGTGTCAGGACAACGAGGGCCGGTGCCAGTCGTTGGGCGGCTATTGTCTGGTTAGGGGCCAGTTCGCCGACGGCCGGGCTATGTGTCAGTGCGAGACGTTGACTGAGGTGGGCGTCAATGGCGATGTAGTGGGCGAAAGGGTGGCCAATAATGGCGTACCCGGTATGGGATATGGTGTCGGGAAATAAGCAAGTGTGTGTTTGAGTATAAACATTTATTATTAAGTTTATTATTAAATAGTATTAATTTATTTGTTTTGCACAATTTAATATTGATTACATAGATTGTGGCGAACATGGACAACAATAAATGCCTTATTTTCAATCAATGTAAAATTTATAGTTTAATTTAGTTATTTTAGTTAATAAATATAATTCTTTATGCAACTATTAATGTATTAATTTAATTAGAAATAAATACAATAAATTAATCTAGTTTAAAATTTCAAAACATAAATTTTTTCCATCGTTAGCTGCGATCCGTAAGTCATCAATTTTATGTTGATATTAAGCATTATTATTAACTAATATTTTATTTACAGTTTTAAAGTATTTTATTTTTATTTATTTATCATATAAAACAAAAATATAACAAAATATAAAATAAACAAATCACAATTAGGCTGACCAACTATCCTCACTTTTGAAAACAGTCCTTATTCATACTGAATTGTGGTTAAAAATATTTATTCATTTCAATATATTGGCATAACTGAATAATGTTTGTCCTTAGGTATTTTTAATGTAGCTAGGATAGTGAAATTAATTTTGTAATTTAGGTTAACATTCCTAGGCGCCAGTAACCAAGTTTCATAAAAATCGGATGATTGGTGTTTATAAGGGAAATTTTTTAACAAAGTCAGGCAGAATAATGTATTCCTATGGGAAGGGGTCTGTTTTTGTGATTACCGATGCTTGAAATCGTGTATTAATTGATCATGCTCAAACAATAATAGAGATAATAGAAAACCCTTACTCTTCCAATATTGTCAATATGTAATGTATATAACCATATCATATTCAATGTCCAACTCTGACGGGTGCCTGAGCTGTGGCCACTTACTTATCGGTAGTCGACCCGATTAGCGGCATGTGTTCGGTCGGTTTGCATTTGATTCCCGTTATAAATAATGTTGTCATAACTGCTCTAAGTTGTTGTCGGATAACCAATAGTGAACACCAATAACTAAATAATAACTCCAAACATTTCTATTGTAAAAATATTTTCACTTTAAAAATGAGATCATTTTTAGTCAAATATTTTGTTATAAATTTTTCGAAATAATTCCGACCGACAAACTTTGAAAAATTCCTATTCTTAAACTATTCATCCGATCTTGATGAAACTTGGATTCTGGTGCCTAGAGATGTGAACTTAAATTATAAAATTAATTTCACAATTTTAGCTACATTAGAAATATCGAAAGACTAAGATATATCGATTGAACCAATATATTATTTTCTATTTTAGTATTAATTCAAGAATAAGGCGTTATTTTTAAAAAATTATTTATATATTAGTAATATATTTAATGTAAATCTATCTCTGATAATAATATTATTACTATTGATTTTAACTATTTTGTCAACATGATTCATTATTCCAACAATAAACTACATACTTAAGAAATTAATTTGTATTAACAATGTTTAAAAATAATACTTTATTCAAAAATAATTTTGAATTATCATTAACAACAAATAACCAACATAATCATTTATATGTCATCAAACCAAGAGCCGGATGAAACATATGTGTTGGCGGGCAATATGGCCACCGGTCGGGTACCGTTAAGCAACACAGTTGAGCACAATTTGGTGTCGTCATACTGTTGCTGTCGGCCATTAATCTGGGGCAGTTTAGCAGCCCAGGCGGGTACGGGTTTGGGTATAGAACCTTCACCGCCTATGTTACCGTCTGCGGTGACTATGGAACGGCCGGGTAGGGTGCGGGCAACGGGCGTACGATTGCTGTAAAGTACCAGGGTCTTGTCAGTGAGTAGTAGAAACCCGGTGACGGTGGGTGCGTTGGCTGGGGCTGGATTAACTGCAGCCGAGTTTGTGGCGCACACATACCACGGATCTGGGACGGGTAATGGTATCGGATTGTACACCGGGTTAGCGCCACCATTAACGTAGCCATAGCATATGGCTGTGCATGGTAAAATTAACAATTTAAATTTAACAATTAACTTACGTGTATTTTTAAACATAAATATGAATTATATTTACCAAGAGTTGCAAAAGCGATCGTTAAGGCGAGTATGTTATTCATGGTTATTGAATTTGAGCTGGTTATAATTTTATGGTACTGGGATTGAGAGTTGATTATGGAAATACATGTTTGGTCTTTATATACTATAATTGTATTTGTGTTGAATCCGGTTTAAGTTTACACTAATTTATTATAAAATTCTAAACTTATTTTTTGTTATTTCTAGTTATGAATTATTATATATTAAGTTTATTAATAGCCAATAAATTTAATTAATTATATTTTAAGCACGGTTTTACTGTAGAGTGCATTTAAGTGCATGCACTTTAAAACCGTTCTTGAAATATAATTAATTAAATATATCGGCTTTTAATAAACAGAGTATTGCACTATAATAACAGTCACTATAATAATTATGAAAAACAACCAAAATAAATAATTTAATCGGGAAATGAATTTGATATAGTAAATATAATTTTATCAATATTTTACTCTACGATATCAATATTTATTAATTAATCATAGTTTGTTATAAAGCTTTTGTTTTACATGATAAATAAATATAAACAAAATAATTTAAACAATAATTTAAATAATAAAAAATGTCTTAGTTAATAATAATGGTTAATATCAACCCCAAATTAATGAATTTTACTTTATAATAAAGAGGTTTCAAAATGTGTGAGGGGATTTTTCATTAAATTTTATATTGCATTAAAAATAATATGTAACGATAAAGAATTACTTCAAGTAAATTTTAAATAAATATTGCTACAAAATTTAATATACTGTATATATAAATACATTAAATAAATCACATTAATATATAATTAATTATTAATTATACATGATAGATATGGGAGTCACATTTTGTACTCACATTTACGTCAATTTACACTCTAACCATGACAATAATTAATCAATTAGATCGGTTTTAACTTTTTTACTTTTAATATAATCGAAAACATCAAATAACAAAAATAGGTGTTATTTGTAATAAAAATATTTGTAATAATAATGCAGTTACATTGCATATTAATCAACATCAATAATCAATAATCAACATGTCTACAATGCTGGTATATAAAGACCAAACTTATTTTTCCATAATCAACTCTCAGTCCCAGTACCATAAAATTATAATAAGCCCAAATACAATAGCTATGAATAAAATACTGGCCTTAACTATCGCTTTTGCAAGTCTTGGTAAATATAATTTGTATTTATGTATAAAATAAATGTAAATTCATTACTAACTTTAAATTGTTAAAAAAAATTATGCATAGCTATATGCTATGGCTATCGCTATGGTGGCGCTAACCCGGTATCGAAACCTGACCAAAATGCGTTCACAGTTAACCCAGGTGCAGTTAATCCAACCGGCGCCAACTTACCCACGGTCATCGGGTTTCAACTACTCACTGACAAGACCCTGATACTCTACAGCAACCGTACGCCCGTTGCCCGAACCCTACCCGGCCGTTACATAATCACCGCAGACGGTGCCATAGACCTCGGAACAGCCCAACCCGTACCCGCCTGGGCTAATAACTTGCCCCAGATTAATGGCCGACAGAACCAGTCTAATGGCTCACAATTGTTGCTTAACGG
>CAJPIZ010000919.1:0-19750 GCA_905368565.1 Medioppia subpectinata | reverse complement strand
TGTGGATATAATTCATAAAACAAATGGTTTAAAATTATAGGAAATGTTTGTTTCATTTTATTATAATTTGGAAGAGATTGTTTCTTTTTAAGATAATATATTACACTATATATTTGTGCACTAATCAGTATAAAGTCATCATCGAAATTACCATCTTTATCACTAATTTGTTTATCAAACCAATATTTGTCAATCAAATCAGGTTTGGTGGGTTGATGTACAAATTTAAAAATATGCAACAAAATTTCGATATATTTTCTTTGAAAAAAATAATTTTGACAATTTTTACGCTCAGAACATGAAATGTAATGTTGAAAAATTATACTTAAATGAAAATATTTATAACAAAAAACACATTTACGATATTGGGGCTGGACAATTTCTAAATACAGTGTAGAAACATTAGTTAGTTTATTTTCAAATTTTGAAATAACACCCATTTTTAAAATGAGTTCAATAAATAAAATTTCAAGTTTATATACTTATAGAAATAGCATTTAACGCATGCGCACAACGCATTATACATTAGTATATATACAAGAAATTATAACTTATTATTTTATTTTAATTAGAAATCTAATTAGTAAAAATGTTAAAACCTTGTAAAATTTGTTTATTGTAATGTAATTAAAATTTCTGTAAAAGTTTAATCAATTAATATTAATGGCCCAGCGTTTTTTTAATTTGTGTTATTATTTCAAAAATGTTTATATTTTAACTACTATAAAATAAATATGATTTTGTCTCTATCATTGTTCATAAAGAAAATATTTTGAAATAATTTATTTATTGTTATAACGAATTAAATATTACATTATAAATTACATTAAGTATATCATTATAAATAAAATTAAAGATTACATTAAAGATTACATTAAGAATTACATTATAAATTACATTAAGTATTACATTAAGTGTTTAAATATATATGAATACATTACGGATTATCTATAAGAGTAAGTCCACGACTTGTCAGTCCGTGTATGGCATATTCTATATGCCTTTTATGATACTCCTGTGCTTCATCGTGTGATTCATGTAATAGACGACAGAATCTTTCTGGTCCGCCAGCAATCAATTCATAATCATGGCCACAAATCCTAATTGCCATTGAAAGGACCCCTTCGCCCATAGCTTCCATTTCCTTATAACATGCCTCAAAATGCCATGCAAACGGCCAACCATTATGTGATGGAATAACTGACCAAGATCTGTCAGGGGTCGGAGTGTACGTACAGTGGAGATGTTTATTAACAAATTTGTTGGTGTTTTCCAACATATTTATTATTTCTGTCTCCATTTTTGTTTCCAATTCGATTGATTGAGTTCCAGTTAATAATAAACGAAATCGATTGCGCACTTTTACATTCTTTGCAAATAGTTGACAATAAAGACCATTAATACACACCAACATCCATGTCGGGCTATATAATACTTGTGGTGTTGGGGTACGCTCTTCACTGTTAGGGTACTTATCGGTAATGCCGTCAATAACAGTGAAATAATAAGTCAATTGATTTAGAATATTATCTAATTCAAGCTCAGACAGTAGGGGTTTCATCGATAATAGTGTTAGAGCCACTGCCAGCTCATCATTACTATGCGTTTCAGTATTGGTATCATTAGCTATTGATGACAACTCTTCCATTTTTAAGTAAGAAAACTGCAAACATATACATATTGAAAATAAATAAAGTGTTTATAAAATGTTTTCTTTATATCTTTTATACTCATTCTTTTACAATTGATATTTCAATATGAAAATTACTTACTTTGAAATAAATTTGTTGATATAAACAGTTTGTCCGAAAGGTTTTAGAAATATTTAAATGTTAGCACAAAAATAATTTTGTCCAAAACTAAAATTCAAAATCAAACACAACAAAATAAAATTGTGGATATAAACAACATACTATTGTGAACAAAACAATTTTGTTAAAAAAAAGTATTTAAATGCCTAAATTAAGCGTTTTAAACAGATGAGAATACACCGACTCAATGGCCATGCAATGCTTGTAAGCACTGTATATGTATTCGCTCAGTGCCGTAACTTTAGGCTACCCTAAGCTCCCCCTATTGGTTTGCGCCATAGTTGCGTGCGTGGCAATGCGCAGTAACGCGTTTTCTATTGGCTACTGTAGCTGTTCAAATGAGAGGCAGAATTTCTGTGCATTTACCGGCTGTTACTCCCGTATTAACACACAACCAATACTATCATAATTATTTATCTAATGAATAATAATTAATGAATTATTGGTTATAAAATGTTTGATATTATATAAATTATTTACTCACATATTGAAGTATTGATTGAAATTATAATTTATAAAAAATATTAATAGCCCAGCGGTTTAATTATGTGTTAATTATCTATTGGATTATTGTTAATAAAATGTTTAATATTAATTAAATTATTTACTCACATATTGAAGTATTGAGCTAAATTATAATTTACAAAAAATATTAATAGCCCAGAGTATAAATTAAATTTTAATTTTCTGTTAAATTATTAGTTATAAAATGTTTGATATTAATTAAATTATTTACTCACATATTGAAGTATTGATTGAAATTATAATTTATAAAAAATATTAATAGCCCAGCGGTTTAATTATGTGTTAATTATCTGTTAAATTATTAGTTATAAAATGTTTGATATTAATTAAATTATTTACTCAACATTGTGTCATAATGTTATATTTAAATTTAATTACCAAGGTAAAATATTTCACAAATATTTAATAAATTTACATTAGAATTTTAATAATCTGGGGTATTAACATTATTTATAAATTTCTTAAAATTTGCATGGGTTTATCTATATATACTAATTATTTAATCATTCAGTATATTTAACCATTCAATATATTTAACCGTCCTTATATAAACCATATAATCAAACAATAAAATCTTATTTACTCACATATTGAAGTATTGATTGAAATTATAATTTATAAAAAATATTAATAGCCCTGCGGTTTAATTATGTGTTAATTATCTGTTAAATTATTAGTTATAAAATGTTTTATATTAATTAAATTATTTACTCACATATTGAAGTATTGATTAAAATTATAATTTATAAAAAATATTAATAGTCCAGCGGTTTAATTATGTGTTAATTTTCTGTTAAATTATTAGTTATAAAATGTTTGATATTAATTAAATTATTTACTCACATATTGAAGTATTGAGCTAAATTATAAGTTACAAAAAATATTAATGGCCCAGAGTATTAATTCAATGTTAATTATCTGTTAAATTGAAGTATTGAGCTAAATTATAATTTATAAATAATGTTAATACCCCAGATTATTAAAATTCTAATGTAAATTTATTAAATATTTGTGAAATATTTTACCTTGGTAATTAAATTTAAATATAACATTATGACACAATGTTGAGTAAATAAGATTTTATTGTTTGATTATATGGTTTATATAAGGACGGTTAAATATATTGAATGGTTAAATATACTGAATGATTAAATAATTAGTATATATAGATAAACCCATGCAAATTTTAAGATAATTAAGGATTAGTAAATAATGATTGTCGGCATCCATCCATAATAGCCATGTGTTGCCGAATGTATTCTTCAGATAGTCCGTTGTGACGTAAGAGCTGATAACTATACTCTTTGGCGCGGTCAACCTTCTTGCGCTCCCGATCGAGTCGTCGCTTCTTGTCGGACTCATTTTCATTCTCGAGGCGTTTAAGCCCTTCCAGTTCTCTGTCTCGTTGCTGTATAGCTGCCAGGTATTGCCCTTCAATCTTAATTAATTAAAATTAATTAACAAAATTAATGAAAATATATTATTATTACTTATATATTATTATTATTATTACTAAACATACCCTTTGTTTTTTTGAAGCGATGATCTTTTCAGGCGATCGTTCATTGAGAATTTGCTGCCGACCTTTCTTAATAACCTTTTTGGTGTCTTTGTGAAGTTTCTATAAACATAATTATGATTAAATATAACATATTTAACATATTTTAAACATATCATACAATTGTTTTTGATTGAGGAACGATTGGCGAAGCCTCAATCTCTGTGGTCTTGCCTTTTTTCTTCTTTTTCGGTGGTGTGACCGGCGTTCTGCTGGTCTTGCGAGCCGACGGGTTATAAGTTTGTTTAGGCCCGAAATATCCTGTTGTAGCCCCGGTTATTGGATGGGTTGTTGGAACTAATTGCTGTGACGGAATCAATGCAAGTGCTGTGCAGTTTGGCTGCTCTGCAAGCAAATGATTGACGGCTTCATTAGACTCGTTGTGCTGTCTCTCATCGTCTTCATCGCCCTCATCATCAGACACTTCACTCAGATTGTCTCCGAGATTATTAGAATCTCTGTTGCCCTCATTGCCGTCATCTTCTTCTTCATCGTGTGAAGACTCGCCGTCGGAAGAGTCTGAGTCCGAATCCACTGTTGATGCACTTATATGCTTTGATGAAGTGGAGTTTGTCTGAGAAGAACTTTCGCCTGTTTTCTTCTCTTTGGAGAACTCAATCGTGAGATCGGGTTTCCAATCAAGCAAATCACGAATGAATTCAGGTTTTGTGATGGTTCTTTCCTTCTCTGCTTTTCCTGAACAAAAAATTTATAAATTTTGATTAATATATAAACAATCATTGAGCTATATAATCATATAAACTTACCAATTTGTTTCATTTTGTCTTTTAATTCAGACATGAATTTCTGGACAATTGCAAAGCAAAACGTATCATTATTGTTGTAATTGCGCGACAAAAACGACTCCAAATTCTCAGCCATTTCACTGAAAAATTATATAATTTGTTTTAAAATTGTGTTAAAATGTCCAAATGTTTTTTGTCCATAATTTCAAATATTGTAAATACTTAAACTTTAAAAATATGGACAAAAAATATTGTGAACAATATTTTATATAAATAAAAACTATGACCAAAATGTTGAAAAATAAAACTGTGGACAAAAACTATTTTGTCCAAAACTACAATTATAACTAAAACTGTGGACAAAACTATTTTATCCAAAATTAAAGCATTAAATAAAAACTCTGGACAAAAACGATTTTGTCCAAAACTAAAACTATAACTAAAACTGTGGACAAAAACTATTTTATCCAAAATTAAAACATTAAATAAAAACTCTGGACAAAAACTATTTTGTCCAAAACTAAAACTATAACTAAAACTCTGGACAAAAATTATTTTGTCAAAAACTAAAACTATAATTAAAACTGTGGACAAAAACATTTTGTCAAAAACTAAAACATTAAATAAAAATTGTGGACAAAAACTTACATTAATGTGGGAAAGTTGTGGACAAACTTACAAAAATTAAATAAAAGCTGTGGACAAACTCTGGACAAATCTCACAAAAATAAATAAAACTGTGGACAAACTCTGGACAAAACTCACAAAAATAAAATGAAAACTTTGGACAAACTCTGGACAAACTCTGGACAAAACTAACAAAAAATAAAAATATTTTTATGGACAAAACAGTATTTTGTCCGAAAAGGTATTTAAATGCCTAAAGTTAGCTCTTTAAACGGGTGAGAGTACACTGAATCAATGGCTATGCAGTGCTTGTACGCTGTGCATATGTATTCGCTCAGTGCTGTTAGCTTAGCCCTGCCTTCACTCCCTATTGGTTCGCGTTATAGTTGCGTGCGTGGCAATGCGCAGTAACGCGCTTTCTATTGGCTCCCACAACTATTGAGATTGGAGGGAGAATTTCTGTGCATTTAGCCGCTGTTACTCCTGGTTCTGCTTAAAACCATATTAATCTATTGAAATTAATTATTTAATAAGTGATAAGTTATAAAATGTTTAATTCTAATTAAATCTTATACTTTTACTTTATATTATTGATTTAAGTTATAATATATGACAAATATTAATAGCCCAGAGCTTTAATTGTTAATTAACTTTAAATTATAAGTTATAAAATGTTTAAATCTAATTAAATTTTATACTAACAATTTATATTATCGATGTATGTTATAATTTTTGACAAATATTAATAGCCCAGAGCTTTAATTGTTAATTACATTTTAAACAATCAGTTATAAAATGTTTAATTCTTATTTAATCTTGTACTTATACATTATATTATCGGTGTATATTATAATTTATTACAAATATTAATAGCCCAGAGCTTTAATTGTTAATTAACTTTAAATTATAAGTTATAAAATGTTTAAATCTAATTAAATTTTATACTAACAATTTATATTATCGATGTATGTTATAATTTTTGACAAATATTAATAGCCCAGAGCTTTAATTGTTAATTACATTTTTAAACAATCAGTTATAAAATGTTTAATTCTAATTTAATCTTGTACTTATACATTATATTATCGGTGTATATTATAATTTATTACAAATATTAATAGCCCAGAGCTTTAATTGTTAATTAACTTTTAAACAATAAGTTATAAAATGTTTGATTCTGATTAATTGTGTTACTAATAATTAATATTATTGATGTATGTTATAATTTGTGACAAATATTAATAGCCCAGATGATTTAATTGTTAAATACTTGATTACAATGTTCTTATGCAGTAAAATTGAACTCAATATACTATCTATGCCATGAGCGCCGCCTCCATTTGCTGTACATCTTAGCAAAAGTAGTGTGCACACTTTATTGCACAAATAGTGTGCACAAGTAGTAGCAACAGCTGTTGTGCACAAGTAATTAAAAATAAGCCACGCCCATATATGGGGGTCTAGTCTATACTACTCACTACTAATGTCATATACAAACAGCAAAATGCGCTAACATTGCCGGGCATTACAATATGTTTCTACAAAGATCATTTAGTGAATAGCAGCGTCAGGCAATATAATCGCAGTAATTCTTACGCTAACTTTAATCAATTACCTCTTAACAAACAATTAACCTACATGGTAATTATTGAAAATTATATCGAATGTAAATTGTACATGTATGCTAACTCTAACAAAAACACATCATGGCCAAACTGTAACGACTACTCCCCCTATCGCTATTCTATTGACTATAATAAATATTGCATCTCGTTATTCACTCAGTGGACTAACGAGTGGGACACCAGGTATTTTACAAACAGTAAACTAACACGGGTGAATGAAAGTAAGTATATATTCAGCCTTAAATTGAATAATAGCTTGGTAATCAAAAGTAGCCGCATAGTGTTGCATGTTCATTCTGGCCGCGAACACCTCAATAACGCAGACAAATTGGGAGCCGTATATCTGAGTCTTAAAACATTTCATGTAATTCACATAACTTATAACGAGGTAATTGTTAACCATCACCACCTCAGCCATATGTCATGCACTACGAGTACAACACACAGGGAATGTGTGGACGCATGCAATATACGGGAATTTCGCCGGCAATATAATAACGATATTAATTTTAACTATTTGACATATTTTCCGGTAAACAAAAGCGATAAGTTTGCAAATTATACATTTGTAACAAATAGCAAATCTAGTTATGATAATAAATGTGCGCATGAATGTAATCATACAGTAGAATGTTCCCAACATTATTATCACGTAACAATCAAATCTGAATTTGAAAGTAAATTTCGTCACAAAAATTCGTCCTATTTATATATTGCATACCCTGATCAACTTCCTATTGTATATGATATGTATCTGAAAATGCCCATGGAAGAATTTCTAGCTATGATGGCCAGTATATTTGGCCTATGGTTTGGGTTCAATGTGTTAGCATTTCGAGAATTTTGCTTCAAAATTATTCAACAAATACAACGATATTATTTCACATATAATATAAAAAGCAATATTAATCACAATAATTTTACAATCAATGTTCGTGCTAATAAAATACATAACCTACGTATGCTACACACATCATGAATCATATTACATAATATGTACATAATATTACATAATATGTATATTATATGGTATTATAGTTGATGTCATTTACTAAGCGTTTGGGTGAAAATAGTATTGTTAAAAATTATTCAAAATTAACAAATTTCAAGGATTTAAAGTTGTATTTAAATTGTTTTACAGATCACATGTTTAATCGGTATATCGTCTATTAAAATACTTAAATGGCATTATTGGTATTTAAAGTATGCATTTAAAATTATATGTTACGTTTATGATTAACCATGCTACTATGTGAAATATTGACTATTTCATAAAAATAACACATTTTATTTACAATAGAAATATTTTAATATGATACATTTAAAATATTTAACAATTAATTTATAATTATCAAAATATTTAAATGTTCTTTTTCTGTATTTATTAAAAATTAAGTTTTATATTATTTAATACATTGTTAATGTCATCAATTAACATTTTATATAAACTGGATTAATTAATATACATAGTAAAGTGAATTTAGATTTAAAGTCTATGATGTGTCTGTTGTGTAAGATTAAGTATATTAATGAAATATAAAACATGATAATCTAACATGTACATTTCTAGTGACATTATGGCAATTGGCAGTACTAACGGTGGCAATACATAGTCACATAGGGCCACAATACCACGATGATCGTTTATTAGGATCTAGATGTCCAAATGCCGAGACACTTGCGCCGTGTGTTTGTCACGTCTACTCAAACAAAGTGCGGGACATAAGTTGTGGCGGCACCGGACCATTAGACCTTGTTGGCATATTTATAAATATTAATCCCAATTTCACCCGATATAACACATTTTATTTGAACAACACGTACATCGAAAAGTTACCTGCCAACGTTTTTGACCATAATGTGTTTACCACGATTGTAATTGAAAACGCGTATAGTTTGCGAGAAATTCGCCCTGATGCATTTGAATACAACCATGGTTATACCCGATTTCTGACAATAACCAATACACCACTTTATAACGCATTCACATCCAATGGTTCCGGTTTGCGGGCGATTAACTTAAATTTTCTATTTGTATGTCTGGAGTACATAGTTATGAAATAACGTAATTTTATTAATTTATTAACTATTATATTGGTTAGAAGATGTTCCCGGTTTTGACAGTATTTTAGGTTTTACTGGTATTTTTGGTTTTAACTGTGAGTTTGTTTTGAGTGATTGTGTTTTTCGCCACAAAATCTCATAGAAAATTGAATTATTATTAGTTTTAAGTTTATTTAACACTGAATTGAAATCCTTATGTCTTGTAACACTAGACTTATCGATAGCCCATTCATTACATTTAGCCAACACTTGCTTACACTCCGGCCTATCTTTCCAAAAGGGTGTTGACATCATGGCCAGAAGTGTCCGATACATACATTGTAGGCATGACTTAATCACCGATTCCTTAGCCTCAAAGGTACGTGACCTATAAAGCAATTAATCATATATATCATTAAATTTTAATTATACTTTACATAAATTTTTATGCAATAATTATATAAAATACTTACGCCTGAAGATCGATATTAAATATCTCTTCGCCGATAACGTAAAGGCTATAAATATCCGATTTATGGTTATATTGTTTACCCAAATGTGTTTCGGGAGACATATACTTAATAGTGCCCACACCTGATGTGTGGCCGTATCGGCTCGATGTGTGGCCATTAATGTTGATCTCTGTGGCCAAACCAAAGTCACACAGTTTTATGAAACGATTGGATCTGAAGTTGGGATCAATTAATATATTGTCGGGTTTGAGATCCCGATGAATGACTGGGGGTTTAGACTCGTGAAGGTATTGAACGCATTCTAACAGTTCTTTGAATACTTCACATGAAATGAAATATTCAAAGACATTCATCTGATCTTCCGGTTGTCTCTCGAAGACAATGGGTTTGTATTTTAAAACAGGTTTAAGACTTTGCGAACAGAATTGCATTTGAATGTAGAGATGATTGGACTCAAGCCATGAGTGATAATATGTGACCACATATTCTGAATGAAGTTTTGCTAAATTTTTCACTTCTTTCAAAACACATTCCTTCGTCTCATGACTACAATCTGTAAATAGATGTTTTATATTTCTTTATATTGTAAAACAATTTTCATATTTACCCTCAAATTGTACTCTTTTAACGGCATATATATTATCATCCAATCTATGCTTTACTTTATATACAGTCCCAAAACCACCCGAACCTATGGTTGACATCTCAATGAATTGGGTTTCGTAAATACCGATAGTTTTATTTTTATCAAGATTAGGCAAACTTTGATGTGTTTGAATTTCTTGCTTTTGTTCACTTTCTTTTAATCTTGATATTTTATTAATTTGCTTCAAATCGATTGTGTTGAATGTGATTCTATGTTCATTGGCATAGAATTCAATATAATTGCTATAATTAGTTTCAATAATTTTTGATGGTCCAAAAAGTTTGTGTATTTTACCGTTCATTAAAACGCATATAAATTCTGGATAAATATATGAATAATAGTTTTGGAATTCTTGAATTATAAAATTTGGAGATATTTTATGAAGAATCTGTTCAAATCTTGGCTCTTTATAAAATCCAAACAAATATATTTCATTTGTAGTGTAAAAACATATGTAAGATTTGCTACAACTGATCTCAATCACGTTATTTATGTTTGATAACATTCGGGGTTGCACTATTTTATCATCGTTTATATTGTGCCCCAATTGATGGACATCATTGTCACCCCAACTGAAAACATGTCCATCAGATGTGATGGTAAATGAAGAATCCATTGTGCAATAAATTGATTTAATTTTTTCATAATTTTCAAAAACGAGTTTAATTGGTGTACAAATAGATTTAGTATTATCTCCACAACCAATTTGTCCGAATTTATTCCAACCCCAGACATACACCCGGCCATCACTTGTTAGGACCAGTGTGTGTGAAATACCACAACTGATTTGTATAATATTCATATCATTAAAGTACGATATTACTTCAGGTGTTCGACTTATAGAATGATTGTTTTCACGGGCCAATTGTCCACCAGAATTATTGCCAAAACCGTATATCATATTCATATCATTCACTGCTAACACAAAACTACATCCATTGACAAAGTATTGAATGTTTTTATTACATAATTGTGATATTATTTCTGGTGATTGTATAGAATTGGCGTGTCCTAAACCCAGACATCCCCTGAAATTATTACCAAAACCAAACACTCGTTGATCTGTTGTCACAAATAACACATTTGTGTTTTCTTCATAATCATTAAAAACATGTAATTTTAATATCATTGGTTTCAAATCAGTTGGGATATTATCGCAAATCTTAAAGTTATCCAATAATTTAGACATTTTATTCAAATTATAATTATTAAAACATTAATATAAATATTATTTAATTATTAAAATATTTCTCCTTATTAATCTTTAAAGTAATAAAATGCGTACATTTGTATCTATAATACGCATAAAAACAAAATTTTCTGATAGCAATGGTTGTAATCATTAATAACTATTGGAGATTAATGTTAAATGTAATAAATGATAATAACTATAGTTTTTAATAATACTAATTAATATCATAAGAAATGTTTTATTTCAAATATATAAATGTGGAAATATTATATAAATCATAAAACGTTAAATAAATAATATGCTGGCGTATATTGAGTGTTACATTTATACCACGTTATAACTAGAGTCTCGATTTTTCGGGAATAAAAACATGTGAATTCGGGAGTATACAAGGCCAAAATTGGGAAAATTCGGGAATTACGTTTTAATTGGATTTTCACATAATAATTATGTGTTTAAGTGATTTTTAAAAGGTTTATATGCACTAACGAAGCAAAATAATGACATTTATTGATGCAAACATAATTAATAATCTTAATTATGCAGCAAGTTTTGGTATTCTGTGAGCAAATTCATTAGTATTTTGATAGAAAATCCATATTTTTTCTTAAAAAAGTAACTTTTCGGGCCATTTTTAATAAAATAGAGGCTATTCGGGAGTTTTCCCAACAATATACCAAAATCGGGAATTTTCTCAAAAGTGCCAAATCGGGAAAATTCGGGAAAATCGGGAATTCCCGAAAAATAGAGACTTTAGTTATAACTGTTATTGTCAGCCCATTCCAATATGGATAGGGGCTTTTAATTATACCATAATACATTATACCATAATGATTATTTTCAAACATTTTAGTCATTTCTTGTATTATTAATAGTAATTTCCTATTATGTTTAAAATGTAATATGAAAACAATTTTGATATTTTGGTGTTGTTTAAATCTAAAAAGTTATTTTTTATTATAAATATGACGAGTCCACAGCGCGTGCGTCAGAGACTGAAAAGTTTGTCGTTGCATTAGTGCGTTGGGGGGAAAGCAAAGCACCCGTTGTCGCCCCAATTTGCAAAATTTTTAGTTATATTGATTACATTTTTTCTTAGACCGGTTCGATATTTGGTATCCATTTATACTAAAAACAAACAAATTAAAGACAATTCAAAACGTATTAATTTAAATAAATTATTACCAAAATCAGTGATTATAGCGAAAGCCGGCACTCATTTCTATAGTATTGGTCTCTCGATGTATAAGCCGTTCAATGCCTATAGAAATACATTCAAACATCCATTACTTGTATTTATAACAATATATTTTTTGATGTTAAGACATATTATATTAATATTATTACCTAGACAAAATCCATTAATTTATGAACTAACCGGTGATTTACCTTCGCTTATAGGTATGAGAATTCACTTTGGTACAAATGTCGTGCTTGGTGATCTAATAGTTTTAATTTCACAAATAATGCATTATATTAATTACAAGAGAAGTATAAAACCAACGGATTTAAGAGTATTTGAAATGCTTTCGGGTTTTATAACACCTAAAAGTATTGGCATTCAAGACATACAACTCGTCTATAAATTGTTAAAATTCAGTAAATTTTCAATTAAAATAACAAATATTTTTACCACAATGTTATCGTATTCTTGCATTTTTCTCATAGCATTAATATTATATTTTAAAATAAAATTATTAATTTTAATAATAATTCACTCAATTATTTGGATGTATTATTTTAACGCTGTTTTTGATATATTAATGTGGCAATTAGTCTACTATTTAATTATAACATATTATTTGACCCATAAATTGCGATCAATTAATAATATACTTGAGAAAACATGTGATCAAAATTATATGACATGTATTGTTAAATATAACGATACATTTTTAGAGATTACTGAATATAACAAAAATATCTGGTGTAAAATATTGGCCATATATTGGGTATTGATTTCGTGGTGCATTGCTTTACTATTGTTTACGTCAACACATAATCAGACAATAATTATCGCAAAAATTTTTACATTTGTCGTATCAATTGAATTATTTTTAGCGTTAATATTTTTAATACACTTTTCATCCATACTTCACAACCAAACCGTTAAATCATACAAATTGTTGAATTCATTGTATTTAATAAAAAGAACAAATATTTATCAAAAATTAAAAGTATGTTTTTTTATTTATAATTTTAAAAATTATTTTGCCATTTTTAATAAATTATTTATTTTCTAATCAATAGTTGATGTCATTTATTGAGCGTTTGGGTCAGAAAAGGGTTGGCTTTTATTGTTGGAAATTATTTAAAATCAATAGATTTCAAGGATATAAGGTTTGGATAAAGCAAAATATTTATATTAATATTAATGATATAATTTATTATATTTACAGATCATTTGTTTTACGATTATATTATATATTAAAATGTTTAAATGGCATAAAAAGTATCCATAACAGTATCAGTAAACATAATCATATTTATCAACTACAGTATTGGATCATTTGGATGAAGTAGCAGTTGTGTGAACTAACCATTTGTATGAACCAAACACTGAACCCGCACTGCATAGACATAATGTTAAAAAGGTACCAGCTGTGTCAAAACAAATCATTTGTGTGAACCAAATGCTAAAACCAAATCACTTCACCCAAATGGTCTTTTATTGTATTGTCAAATATATTAATATTTGATTCAAATTATTGGCAATATATTAAATACTAAAATCATGGACTATAGATGCGGCTAATTATCTAATAAATTATTAGTAATAATTAATGGCAATATATTGTTTTTATTAAAATTCTTGAATTTATTTTAACGACAAAATGTTTTTCGTGTTATTAATAATAACATAACGAGGTCATCCCGCTGATTAGTGGGGGTGGGGCCCCCCTCTGGACACCCCCGATGGTAACTCGGCTATAGTGTTTAACGAAATGTTTATAGTTAACATTTGTATATTGAATATTGTTGAATACTTTAATGATTTTAAATGACCATGAATTTAAGTATTGTATTACTAAATAAACAATGTTACTTTTTTTAATATATAATATATAGATTTATCATGGATTCACTTCTACCGTTTTTAGTTTTTATAATAAAGTATGCTTTTAAAATAATATGTTACGTTTATGATTAATCATGATATTATGTAAAATATTGACTATTTCATAGAAATAAAACACTCATTTTATTTACAATAGAAATATTTTAATATGATACATTTCAAATATTTAACAATTTATTTATAATCATCAAAATATCTAAATGTTCTTTTTCTGTATTTATAAAAAATTATGTTTATATTATTTAATACATTGTTAATAATCATCAATTAACATTTTATGTAAATTCAACTAATTAATATACATAGTAAAGTGACTTTAGATTTAAAGTCTATGATGAATCTGTTGTGTAAGATTAAGTATATTAATAAAATATATAACATGATAAACTAACATGTACATTTCCAGTGACATTATGGCAATTTGCAGTAGTTACGGTGGCAATACATGGTCACATAGGGGTGCAATACCACGATGATCGACTATTAGGATCTAGATGTCCAGATGCTGAGACACTTGCGCCGTGTGTTTGTCACGTCTACCCAAACAAAGTGCGGGACATAAGTTGTGGCGGCACCGGACCATTAGACCTTGTTGGCATATTTATAAATATTAATCCCAATTTCACCCGATACAACACATTTTATCTCAACAACACGTATATCGAAAAGTTACCAGCCAAAGTTTTTGATCATAATGTGTTCACCACGATTGTAATAGAAAACGCGTATAGTTTGCGAGAAATTCACCCTGATGCATTTAAATACAACTACGGTTATACCTGATTTCTGACAATAGCCAATACACCACTCTATAACGCATTCACATCCAATGGTTCCGGTTTGCGGGCGATTAACACGTTGTTAGGGTTGACGTATTTACATATGTATAACACAAGTGTAGTGTATATACCGGAGAAAGGGTTCAATGGATTACAGAATTTGAGGTCAATTTCTTTGGCGTATTCTGTGCTCAGAATATCTGGAAATGCGTTCAAGAATTTGCATTCTTTACGTGAAATTCAATTGTGTTTTGACGAAAAATTTTTGATCGAAAACAATGCTTTCGATTTTGGCCCGGATTTTGGCGAACCATTGAATTTAACGCTCGAGTTTATTAAGGCATCTGATTATAGCCTAGACATCGATGCTTTCACTAAAAACACGCGACCCATAAATTTTTTACTAGTTGAGTCAAATTATTATTTGGATCATCAAATTAAAATTGTTGATGATGATTTAATCTACAAATTTTGTCAAATGCATTCATTAAATAGTGTTTCATATATAAATAAACAAAATTACTTAGGAATACCTGTAACATACATGTGAATTATGAGGTATGTTGATCTAGGGGATCCCTGGTAAAAGTCTGGATCACAAGAGTACCTAGATACTTCAGCAAATAGCTGATTGTTGTTTGTGGATTATACTGTATAACTTATACAATATTTGATTCTTTTGGTGTCAATGAGAAAAATCAATTGTAATTTAATTGTCTGTAATTCAATTTTAATTATGTTTACTAATTTAATAATTTCTTTATAATACAAATGTCAATAAATTTGATAACAATTTAATTATACTAATTACATTGAATTTATTTTGTTACAATATAAATTACATAAGATTCTTATTATGTATATTCATTACAATGATACTCCAGTTTCTTAAATTAATTAATTATTGTTTAAAAATATTTTAATTAATAAATTAAGCTTTATTTTGTTTGTTAACAATTACTGTATATTAATATCGTGTTACGTATAAGAGCTATAGATTATGTGTTTAATTTGTTTATTATACTATTATATAAGAATATTTGAATGTGGTAATTTGTATGTTTGGAGTACATAGTTATGAAATAACGTAATTTTATTAATTTACTAACTATTATATTGGTTATAAGATGTTCCCGGTTTTGACAGTACTTTAGGTTTTACTGGTATTTTTGGTTTTAACTGTGAATTTGTTTTGAGTGATTGTGTTTTTCGCCACAAAATCTCATAGAAAATTGAAATATTATTAGTTTTAAGCTTATTTAACACTGAATTAAAATCCTTATGTTTTGAAACAATGGACTTATCGATAGCCCATTCATTACATTCAGCCAACACTTGCCGACACTCAGGTCTATCTTTCCAAAAGGGTGTTGACATCATTGCCAGAAGTGTCCGATACAAACATTGTAGGAATGACTTGATCACCGATTCCTTAGCCGCAAAGGTTTGTGATCTATAAATCAATTAAAAATATATATCAATAAATATTAATTATAAATAAATTTTTATGCAACAATATTATTAAATACATAATAAAATGATTATAAAATACTTACGCCTGAAGATCGATATTAAATATCTCTTCGCCGATAACGTAAAGGCTATAAATATCTGATTTATGGTTATATTGTTTACCCAAATGTACTTCGGGTGACATATACTTAATAGTGCCCACACCTGATGTATGGCCGTATCGGCTCGTTGTGTGGCCATTAATGTTGATCTCTTTGGCTAAACCAAAGTCACACAGTTTTATGAAACGATTGGATCTGAAGTTGGGATCAATTAATATATTGTCGGGTTTGAGATCCCGATGAATGATTGGAGGGTTAGACTCGTGAAGGTATTGAACGCATTCTAACAGTTCTTTGAATAATTCACATGAAATGTAATATTCAAAGACATTCATCTGGTCTTCCGGTTGTCTCCCGAAGACAATGGGTTTGTCTTTTAAAACAGGTTTAAGACTTTGCGAACAGAATTCCATTTGAATGAAGAGATGATTGGACTCAAGCCATGAGTGATAATATGTGACCACATATTCTGAATCAAGTTTTGCTAAATTTTTAATTTCTTTCAAAACAAATTGCTTCCCCTCATCGCTACGATCTGTAAATAGATTTTTATATAAATTGCAAAACAATTCTCATATTTACCCTCAAATTGTACTCTTTTAATGGCATAAATCTTATCATCCAATCTATGCTTGACTTTAAATACAGTCCCAAAACCACCCGAACCTATGGCTGACATCTCAATGAATTGGGTTTCGTAAATACCGATAGTTTCTCTTTTATTAAGATTAAGTAAACTTTGATGCGTTTGAATTTCTAGCTTTTGTTCTTTTGATCTTGATATTTGATTAATTTGCTTCAAATCGATTGTGTTAAATGTGATTTTATGTTCATTGGCGTAGAATTCAATATAATTGCTATAGTTTGTTTTATAACTTATTGATGGCCCAAAAAGTTTGTGTATTTTACCGTTCAATAAAATGTATATATATTTTGGTAACATAAATGAATAATAGTTTTGGAAATCTTGAATTACAACATTTGGATACACTATTTTCTGGGGAATCTGTTCAGTGAACCTTGGCCCTTCATAATATTCAAACAAATATATTCCATTACTAGTGTAAAAACATAAGTAAGATATGCTATAACTGATCTCAATTACGTTATTTATGTTTGATAACATTCGGGGTAGCACTATTTTATCATCGTCTATATTGTGCCCCAATTGATGGACTAAATTTTTACCCCAACTGAAAACATGTCCATCAGATGTGATGGCAAACGAAGAACCATTATTGCAATAAATGGACTTTATTTTTGGATAATTTTCAAAAACGAGTTTAATTGGTGTACACATATAGTCATTATTATCTCCGCAACCAATTTGTCCAAATTGATTCGAACCCCAGGCACACACCCGGCCATCAGTGGTTAGAACCAGTGTGTGTTGTGTACCACAACTGATTTGTATAATATTTATACCATTAAAGTACGATATTACTTCAGGTGTTTGACAGTTATAATGATTATTTTCACGGGCCAATTGTCCTTGAGAATTATTGCCAAATGCATATATCACATTCATATCATTCACTGCTAACACAAAATCAAATCCATTGACAAAGTATTGTATGTTTTGATTACATAATTGTGGTATCAGTTGTGGTGATAGTATAGGACCTTCGTGTCCAAAACTCAGACAGCCACATAAGTTATTACCAAAACCAAACACTCGTTGATCGGTTGTCACAAATAACACGTTCGAGTTTTCCTTCCCATCATTAAAAACATGTAATTTTGATATCTTTGGTCTCAAATCAGTTGAAATATTATCACAAATCTTAAAATTGTCTAATAATTTAGACATTTTATTCAAATTATAATTATTAAAACATTAATATAAATATTATTTAATTATTAAAATAGTTCTCGCTATTAACTTTTAAAGGAATAAAATGCGTTCAGTTGTATCTATAATACGCATAAAAACAAAATATTTTTGCTAACAAAGGTTGTAATCATTAATAACTATTGGAGACTTTACGTTAGTGTAGATTATTATAATATTAAATGCAAAATATGATAATAACTATAGTTTTTAATAATACTAATAAATATCTTAAGAAATGTTTTATTTTAAGTATATAAATGTAGAAATATAATATAAATTATAAAACATTAAATAAATAGTATGTTGGCATATACTGTATTGAATGTTACATTTATATCACGTTATAACTGTTATTGTCAGCCCATTTTAAAATGGATAGGGGCTTGTATTAATTAAACGTGGTTTTTGACAATAACTTGCTGTTTAATCTTGTTAATTAAAAAAAATTATCACTTACAATAAACGTACTTGTTTATTTGCATCATTATATTTAAATAGACTACGTATAATGTGCACAATTTTTATAGCGTTTACTCCTAATTTACACTTAAGAAATTTGTTGGTTATTGTAAACGTCAAAGTGATTAGATTATTTGATTTTGATATTTAAGTCTTATTATTTTGTTATAATATTATAATGTCGATTCATTATATATTTATAACTCATTGTAATTTATTTTTATTTGTTTCTAAATAACAAGTTAATTAATGAAATATAAAGTATACTTCATTATTTTATATAAATACCAACATGCTTCTACTATTTATCACTAGTTTTAATGTAAATGTTGTTTAACATAAAATTAAACTAATATAATATACATGTATATATTTAATGTTTAGTAATTATGGTAATAGAATATATAGTACAATAAAATATATTATACTTACTTAGAAATAATTGTCATTATTCCGTAAAAAGAATATAATAGACACAATTAACATTATACCATAATGAATTATTTTCAAACATTTTTGTCATTTCTTGTATTATTAATAGTCATTTCTTATTATGTTTAAAATGTAATATAAAAATAATTTTGGTATTTTGGTGTTATTTAAATCTAAAAAGTTATTTTGTATTATAAATATGATCACACGTTTTCTTAGACCGGTTCGGTATTTGGTATCCATTTATGTTAAGAGTAAACAAATTAATGATAATTCAAAACGTATTAATTTAAATAAATTATTACCAAAATCAGTGATTATAGCGAAAGCCGGCACTCATTTCTATA
>CAJPIZ010000918.1:9047-19766 GCA_905368565.1 Medioppia subpectinata | reverse complement strand
AGGGGGTGGACAGACACACCTCCCATATGCTATGAAATGGGAGGCGCCGTATTAAATGTTGCCATTAATGTAAATCATGAAAAGCCTATCGCAGCTAAAGCCAGAAAAGTGGAGCTAAATTCCCAAACAATGATTTCCATTAAAGAATACGATCTCAACAGACAATTGATCACAGATTTAAAGTTAAATAATATCCAAGACTTTAGCGATTATTGTAAACCGGATTCTTGCGGAGCTCTCATCAAATCAGCGCTTATTTGTTGTCAAATTGTGGATTTGAACGGTTTGTACATTAAAATTAATTTGAGAATAATATTCATTCATTGATTGATTAATTTCCCGAAATAGACGACGAGAAGGATCTCTACAAACAATTAAAACGGAAACTAATGTCTGGACTTGAGATCGAGTTGTGGTCACATTTACCGCAGGGATCCGGTTTGGGAACCAGTAGTATATTATTGAGTTGTGTTATCGCCGTTTTGTGGATCATATCAGGAAAACAATTCACAAAAACAGCGCTAATTAACGCGGTTTTATATACTGAGCAGCTGTTAACAACTGGTGGTGGTTGGCAGGACCAGGTTCATATCAATTAATTAATATAATATAAACTCATTATTAATGAACCGATTATTTGATTTGAATAGATTGGAGGCATTGTTGGTGGCGTCAAATTGGGTCGATCTGAGGCCTCTCTGCCCCTTAAGATTCACTACAAGACGATCGCAATTACAGAATCATTTCGCATACAATTAGAAAAGCATTTAATGCTTATATATTCGGGAACCGTTAGATTGGCTAAGAATTTACTGCAAACAGTGATACAAAACTGGTATATAAGAGATCAACGGATCACCGGTTGTTTCAACCAATTGTTGGCCGAAACAGACCTCTGTTTGGATGCATTTATTAGAGAAGATATGAAAGGAATCGGAGAACTTCTCACTAAATATTGGCAATTGAAAAAAGTTTTGGCCACTAATAGTGAGCCCAAACATGTCTCGCAATTTCTTAAAAGGTATTTTAAATTGCATTTAAATTTAATTTAAATTTATACGCAAATTATTTGGTATTTAGTGTTGAGCCGTATATATACGGTGGAAGTCTGTGTGGGGCCGGAGGCGGAGGTTTTGTCTGTCTTGTTGTCAAAGACATTGCTTTCAAAGAGGAAATCAATTCAATGGTTAAACAATATTTAAGTGAATCTCAAATATATGACTGTCTTATCGACGAAAGTGGACTCGAAATCACTGTCAATGATATTACATATAATGCCTTTAAATAAAATATTTTCATAAATAATATACACTATTCATTAATATTAGATGTTATACAATATTATATGATATGTTATACAATACACATATTTAAAAATTTATAAAACACTGATTAGATTATAAATTTAAAAACAAGCATGCACCATTTATTAAAAGTTTATATTTTTGATAAAATTTTAAATAAAAATTTAAATATTTTAAACAAACAACATGGACTATCAACTCGAGCAACACATCCCTGACCTATCGGTCTCTCTATCGCTAACATTAATAAATTATCCAACTTTTAATTCTAGTTCAAACAAATAATTTCAATATAAGCTATTACGTAAGCTTAAAACTATTTTTGAAATTAAAGTAAAAGTTTTCAGTCGTGTATAGCCTTCGAGACGGCGCTCGTACTCAACACAAGCGATGCATTGATCTGTTTTCTCCTCCAAAAGTGTTTTGCAATTTTGTCATTCAATCAAATCGTTTTTGTTTTCAATTTGACGGCTTTTCACACCAAATGTTTGGTATATAAAAACTTTTACTCACTTTTAATTACTTGAATGAAAGTTACAACTCTATGAGAGCTATAACTAGCGATTCATTATTAAATGTTTAATATCATTGAGATTTTTATTTGATATTCAATTTTTCAATTAATGGGTAAACTGTGTATAACTTTCTTCTTATAGTTGTATTGATTAATCAATAATTAATTAATTGCATGAATAATACAATATTACAATCATTACAATAGATTTCATTAAATGTTTTTTGGGTCAAAATAATTAGCTAATGATATAAAGGAGACGTAAACTAAATTTTACGCTTAAAGTACTATTGGGTTTGCCTTTAGGTTAGGTTTTTAAATACAATGTTATTTAGTTTGAATTACAAGTCATTCTGACCTCAAATGTTAAACAATTTACTGTTTATAACATTAATTTAATTGTTAAAAATACAAAATCGACCATATTTAATGATTATATATGTGTGCTGGGCAATATCTAAATAATGTACCTAGCTAACTTTGTGCATGTTTAAAGTGCATCAATAAAATTGTTATATAAAATTGAAAGCTATTGTAACTGTAAATGAGATATATTTAGATCTTTTTCGTGCATTTTATAATATGCTGTATATGTTTCACAACTAATAAATTGTTTAAATAAACTATAAATTAATATAATTATCAATTAAATTGTCTTACATTTAAGTCTCAAATAAGTGTATAATAATGTTATTTAGCGATAATATTGTTATTATGTTTGCAATCGTAAATTCATGACAATATTATCATCACATCTAATGATAAAAATAATTTAATAATTAATCTCTCGTTTCGGTTGAGCTCTCCATAAGAGTTATTCAAGATTTCAAACTTATTTGAGAGTAATTTGTCGTCTTTATAGCCATTCAGACATCAAAATGAGTGAATATATTGAGCAAAAAGTTTGCAAAACAAGTGATTTACAAAATAACGAGTTTGTATTACAATATACTTCACAATTGTATTCAATTTAATCTTCAATTGTCTATTGAATTATAGGAAAAAAGTGGTCGATTTGGGCGAAGAGGGGAAAGTGCTTCTCATCAAACAGGACAACCAGTTTCGGGCCATTGGACCCAAATGTAGTCATTACGGCGCCCCTCTCGCCAACGGTATCCCAACATTTGGTTTCACATTACAGTTGTTTGTATCAATTGTTGACCACATTTACATTGTTAGGTGTATTGTATGGCTCGCAGATATCATGTCCGTGGCATTCCGCCACTTTCTGTATTAAAACCGGTGATATTGAAGACTTCCCCGGATGTGATAGCATTCCTGTGCACGAGGTTTCGATCACTACTTGTCTTTAAAAACAACTATAACTAAATGAAGCATTGATTGTGTGAATTAGGTGTTAATAAAAGGCGAGGATGTGATCGTTAAGGCCAAGAGAACCGCTTTGACTAATAGTACTCGAGTGAAGAGTTTGAGCGCTAAAGACCCGAACAATGTCCTCACTTTTGTGGTCGTCGGCGGAGGTTTGCATTGAAAGTAAAACTAATGTTAATCAATATAATTGAAGTCAAATATCAACCTAAGGACCGGCGGGTTTCCAATGCGCCGAAACCTTACGACAAGAGGGCTTCACGGGTCGGGTTGTGATGATCACCAGTGAAGACACCTATCCGTACGATAGGACCAAATTAAGCAAAGTTTGAATAATTATTGCATTTTTTGTCTTCATTTTGCGTAATATTTTGATTATTTGAATGAAAGGCTTTGAGTACTAAAGTGGCGGATCTTCTTCTCCGGTCTGAGCAATATTTAAAAGACGCTAACATTGAAGTGATTCTCAAGACTACTGTCGATAAGTTGAACCCTAAAGAGAAATCAGTTCAACTCAACAACGGACTCACTCTTAAGTTTGACAGAATATTCTTGGGAACCGGTGTTAGGTTTGTGTATATATTTTTTTATAAACGATTATTATATGCTATTTCTTATCGACTATTTATTACATAAAATCATATTTAGACCCAAAATATGTGAGGCGAAGGGAAATGGGTTGAAAAATATCTGTTATCTGCGAACCCATTCCGACGCCAACTATATTGCACAGAATGCAACCGAGAAGAACGTGATCATAATTGGCACTTCATTTATCGGTTAAATTTGTTATTTGTGTCAAATATAAGTAAATAATTATAACAATTCGCTGATAGGTATGGAAGTGGCGGCGTTTCTCAACGGAAAGGCTAAGACCATAGCAGTGATCGGCAAAAGTAAATACCCCTTCGCTTTAACATTGGGTAAAGAAATCGGCGAACAAATCAAAGAAGTGTGCATTCATTATAAGATTAATGTGTTTTTACTTATTTTAAGAGTTGTTTCTCTCCATTCAATAGCTCTACGAATTAAAAGGAATTAAATTTTTCACCGAATCTGGAGTTAAAGAGTTTGTCGGAGAAAATAATCAATTGAAACAAATAGTTCTGACAAATGGCCAGACATTGCCCGCAGATATCTGTGTCGTTGGAATCGGTAATTCGTACCTAATTTTATCATAAGATAATCAATGATTATTAATATATTAACGCAACAATTGGTTCAGGCGGTGAACCCAACACTGATTTTCTGAAGGGAACTGACATTAAAATGGATAAATCATATATCGTTGTCGACAAAAACTTTGAAACGTCCGAAAAGAATGTGTTCGCCGGCGGAGATGTGGTTCGCTATGAGCTGTCAATTGTCAATCAAAGTGTGGTGAATGTGGGCCACTGGCAAACCGCACAATCACATGGTATTTATACAGCATCGGCACCTATTTGTTGGCCAATCAAATAATACATAAATGAATTACAATTACAGGTAAAACTGCGGCTCTAAGTATGTTAGGAAAGACATCGAAACTAAAGTCCGTCCCATTCTTTTGGTCCATGTTTTTTGGCAAAGGACTTCGTTTCGCAGGTTTTTTCATTCATTTATTTTTAATCGTTTCAATCGATTGTATTTATGTTTTGTTTCAAATTTAAGGAAATAACGAGGGATTCAAAGACGTGATAATAGACGGCGATGTATTGCAACTCAAATTCGTGGCCTATTATATCGACAACGCGGCCAAAGTGGTAGCCGTGGCCACAATAGGCAACGACCCGATCGCTACTATGTTCGCAGCCTATGTTAGGAGTGGAAAAACTTTAACCGCCGCTGAAATCAAGTATTTAATCATTTCTATCGTCGAGCGTATCATTTAATTAACAATTGTCTTAAACTTCTAGAACTGATCCAAAGAAATGGATCGCATCGATGACAACTACCAAACAATAGAACATCACTTTTTAAATCCTAGTTTATATTTTGAAATTTCATCTAATATTATATAAAATGCTATTAATATATAAATACAGTATAAGTGTGTAATGAAATAAAAAGGCGGCCATTCATTAGCATTAGTCTTCTTCTTCGAAACCACGGCTAAAGTCTAACTTTCGGAGATAATCGGCGGCGAAGTACTGCTTAAGAGGCTCTTCAAGCGGTTGCCGAAGGAAGTCATCCCAATATTCGGGTCGAGTTCTGCCGATGGACTGGAGGTAAGCCTTCTCTTGGGACTAAACATTGGGATCAAACGATACATCAATTGTAGTGATCAATGATCACCGGTAAAGACAAGACATTTGTGGACACAATTGCTTACAGGAGTGATGTATGGTTTGGAGATATATCTCATCACTTGTTCCTCGTGTTTGAGTTGTTTATAAAGCGATAACTTCTTCCCAGTCGTCACTTTCGGGACGAACCGATGCTTTCTGGACACCAAACAAACACATGGTATTCAACCGTTAATTAACGTACAATTAAATGCATTTCAATCACGTGTGACGACAATACTTACCCCGTTTCCACATTTCCCGGGAATTTCGGGACATAACCGACAAATTCGGGTCGAAATGAGCGGCAAATAGAAGTTAATCTCATTTATAACACCAATTGTGGGCAAAATTGAGTCAAATTTAAACCACAATTAAGTCATTGAAATGCAATCATTGGAAACAACATTAAACTTGTGTTTACTATACCCTCAAAATCAAGTGCACCTCATATTAAGCACACCTCTAGTATTGAGTGTACAAATGATTTGCTGAGCGCATGCGTGCATTCGTACACTCAATACTATATCGCCCTTAATATTCAGTGCACCTGATTTTGAGGGTAAAGTGAACGCAATGTTTATGAATATATGACTTAAGGCCTGACGTAAAGTACGTCTCATTCGTTGGTTTGGCTTTGATTTCGACATTAATTGCGATTAAATATCGCTTTAAATACTGATTTTGAGGGTAAAGTGAACGCAATGTTTATGAATATATGACTTAAGGCCTGACGTAAAGTACGTCTCATTCGTTGGTTTGGCTTTGATTTCGACATTAATTGCGATTAAATATCGCTTTAAATACAATTCAATTCATTGATTATTACATCAATAATACGCCTATTATTCGCATTAAATGGTAATTAATTTCGTATAAAATATCAATTAAAATGTTTTAAAACATAATTTGTGGTCATTTTTGGCGCAAAACTTGTGACGAAATGAAAAAGTATTTGACATAAAAATTGAATAAAACATCTCATGATTTGACAGTTGGACACAAGAAGTGGGACCTAATCGGTGATCGACAGCCAAAATGAAGTGCAAAATCGTTGGCCAAAATCTGAGAGGTATTTGAATAGGAGTTCACAATATTATATGTTTTGTCATTACTTTCGGTGTGTTTTTGAATAGTGTTTAGGTTTCGGCAAGCACAGAAGCCGGCGTAGAGGCGGCTACAGGAGTATACACACCTGTTATTGCGGCAATCATAGGTGAGTAACCAGTGAGCTTCTGTTACGGTAGTGAATTAGTGCAGAACTAAAAGTTGTCCCGAACTATAGATGAGATTACAGGCCATTAATGACAACAAAACGGCTTTCATTCAAATACAGTTTGATATGAATTTTTTCTCGTCGTTTGAATGCATTGTCGACACGAAATGCAAACTACTTTTGAAAGTAATTGGTTTTGGCATTCATTATATCAATACATGGACTCAATGTTTGTTTGTTTTTGCCATTGTTTTAGTCACTGATTCTTGTGTTTCGTGTCGTAAATCTGGACAAAACAGTGGAAAACTGTACTATTATTATGGATGAGACGATGCCGAGAGTGGTGTTTGACATGAAGTGCTTAAACGGTAGGCATTGATCTCCAGATCTACTCAATTAAGAGATCCATATGTGCTGTAAATACATATATAAATAATATGATAACAGGTGTGAGCCGTGAATACTTTGTGCCGTATATGGAGTCCTCGAATTTGCAGTACAATTCAATTATCAATTCAATGAACCCCTCATTCAAAGTGCAGTCAAAGTATTTATTTTTTAATTATTCTACTTTTAAAACAGTTTTAAATTTATATCTTTTTTGTCAGACAATTGTCCGAATGTTTGCATAACTTCTCCAATGAGACAAAAGACGTGACCCTTTGGTTAAAACCACAACAAATTCTGTTTAAAAGCTATTTCGATGACATCGAAGAGCAGAGTTAGTACTCAAAGCATATATTATTACAAATTGTTATAAATTATAATTTGCATTTGAATTCAGATATCATGACATCATTTGAATACAATTCAAGACATTTCCAAAACTATTGTGTCAATCAAGACATAACTGTCACTTTCGATGTCAAAGACCTTAGGGTTAAATTAATTTATTGTCGACTAAGATATTTGTTTTATAATATGAACTATTTATAGACATTTTTGGATTTCACATCACTTCGAGACCAAACCATTGAGTGTTACTTTCAGGCGTCGGGAAAGTCAGTATATTTAGCACTATATTTATTAAGACTTTAATTGTATTGTTTATTTGAAGGCCAATTGAGTTTGCAATGAAGTCAAACGATTATTATTTGGCAAAACTTACATTAGCCACACATGACTTTCCCGACGGTTTAACACCAGTTCCTCCGTCTATGAATAGGACAGTCGCCCAGTCGTCACATCAGAGCTCAAGTCTATTGGGGTATTAAACTAACGTTTCTCTCAATTAAACACAATTTTACTTAAAATATATTGTTTTTTATGTAAAGCACTGGAGTTCTCACCGAAGAGAATGGGAGTCCAATCAATTCAATGCCTACCACTTCTATTCACATGACGTCCAGTGAGGGCTCAGCGCTTCCCAACTCTATTCGTAACACTTTCACCACAAATAGAAGTAATGGACAGAATATAAATGCGGCGAACATTGAAAATCCTGTGATTGAACCAAACGAAGGAGAGTTTGATGAGGAAGAGGACGACATATTCGAGCAAATCCTATCGCATTTGCCTCAGTTTGCGAGCGGCAATTCCGAGGCCCGAACCCCCGCCGCCTTTCCTCTCTCCGGTGTTAACACTGTGTCCCAAATCAATCGAGTATTTCATTTCTATAGTAGTTTTCATTTTAAGTCTTATATTAACTGACGTTTGCTTTAACTGTTAGTATCAGAGAAGTGTTGTGTTTGGAGAGGACGACGACGACGGGCCGATTGTCATATACGGCGGCAGTCAACCTCTGCCGAGTCAGGACGCCTTCGCTGAAGAATCAGATCCAGAAGACAATCAATATCCGCATTGAATAATCATTTTTTTCATCTGTTTTTTTAAATCAATTTCATAAAAATCTATGTAATTTTATTGCTTTTTTAAATATGGGAACACATATTAACTATTAATTATTTCTTGACCAAACAATAATGTTCACGTCGAGTCTAGTATATTGCAGGTGAAAACAGAGTTTATTAACAACGTTAAAAACCTATGGCAACGCTATAGCGACAGGGATAATTAGGATTACAGGTTTATTGTCTGAAGTCTATATAAATGTGAATCAATTCTAACCTATTGTTGAGAAGACACTCTCCTTTGTTACTGTAATCAATAAATTATTAATTGAAGTAATGGTTAAATATAATGATAAATATAGTTACCTATAATCGACGGATCGGCAAATGGGGTATTTGGCAGCGCATACGTTAAAGCATGTGCTCAATGGTACCGATTTACTAAATAAATTATGGTAAGAATATTCATAAATTATAGTTAAATTTGTTATCAATATGGCTATCATTAGCTGACCTCTTAGCCTATATACTCTCGGGGTTTACGTACGCAGCCCATAAGGTAACTTTAATAGACTTTATTTATTATGTTTAACAAAAATGTAATGTAATGTTGCCTATAATTCAATTGTAATAATTACGTGATTCGCATCGATCGCCACAATAACCACATTTGCAGAGACAATGAAATCCAAGAAGTTTTCCTCTTTGGAAAATATCGGCGCATTCGCCACCGTTTAGACAAGGATTAGACGCACAGCCTCTCTTGTCCTTCGACTCAATCACCTAAATGTAAGTTTCAGTATATTTATGTAAACTATTGGCAAATAAATAAATTCAAGAATTGTGTGCAAAAATTTGTTAAAATTATGGAAATTATTGTTTGTAAGCCGTAGTGTTTGTAAACCTCAATGGATGAATGACATGTCTTTGTGTCGCAAATTATTTCGTGATAAGTCCACTCCTTATCGGTAATATCTGACCGATAAGAGGGACAATGAGGCGCCGGTATTATGGTCTCAGATGATAAGTCCCCCCAATGAAGAATACAAGTGCCAGAAGTTCCGCTATAACTGATAGATTTGCAGTCCTTCTCATTCAAACACATATCCAAACAATCGCCGTTATTCTCAGCCACAGACCAAACCAATACACTAGTGTTTAGACATCCGTTTCTATAAGTCTTCATATTTACTTCAATTCAGAATTACATCAAATTAGTTATTAAACCAAAAAAAAAATACAAAATACAAAAGATTTATAAATACATTTATCACAATGTTTGCCACAGTAATTGCACGGACACTATATGGACACGTATAACATTAAATGTGATCGCAATTTACAGTTAAATTGTTTGCAAACCTGACAGCCGTATGTAAAGGACTGGTGCGGCGGATCGTTTTGAATGGGTTCACAGAATCCTCCGTTCTTACAAATTCCGGGCACATTAGCGCACGTGTCCTCATTTGGTGAGGGCTTTGGCTTCTCGTGCGGACACTCAGAGTCGTTGATGATCTCATAGTAATCCCAAATCTCATTATTCTTGTTATCGCATCCGACTAACAATTGGGAGTCATTTCTGGTCACATAATTTATGAGACATGAGCCCATATTTCCTGTTATGAATACGATTATCAATATAGATTAAACAATTATAAAGCATTTATAATTATGAATAAATGGCTTCAGTTGTGAAAACGTAAGCCCTAAGCGATATGTCTTTAGTTCTGTTGAAAGTTCTAATCGCGAGAGAACTACAGGTTTTATTATAAACGGCTCTGTACGTAAGCCGTTTACTTATTAATTGTCTAAAAATTAAGTAAATTATTCATATATGTCAGTAAGTGATATGATATGGACATACAATCTCTACAACGGGGACCACATTTGCCGCGCGAACACTCTTTTCGTGGTATAACACAATTGGGATCTTCCAGACACTCGATGTCTTCGTAAATGAAAGTCAGATGAGATTTAGTGCACTCCAGCCTCTCTTCGACACTAAGCTTTTCATCGAATATATAACACGTGCCCATTATTTCAGACGCCATCTTCAGAGCCGAAGAGTTGACAAATGAGAAGTTAGTGTACTCTTCCTCGCCGTCGTCATCGTCTCCCCGACCTCTGCGTCGATTTTTCTTCAAATCACTTCCGTATTCATTATAATACTCGATAAGACTGTCGGGCTTTTTGACGGGAACCCAATTTTCGTGGTTCAGGACATTATTGAAGAGATTCTTCAGATCTAAAGTAGTGACACTTCGGGGCCCAATATAAGTGGCCGATTCACACGTGGCCTGTC
>CAJPIZ010000917.1:0-18470 GCA_905368565.1 Medioppia subpectinata | reverse complement strand
CTCTCTCTCTCTCTCTCTCTCTCTCTCTCTCTCTCTCTCTCTCCTCTTCTTTTTATACAAAAAGTCATTCGTTTGGGAATTTCATTACATTTTGCCATATCTTATGCCATTTCACTCTTGTATTCATTATTTCAATGCATTCTCTCTTGAATTCAATGTTTAAATCTCTTCTGCATTTTGTGTGAGAATACATATCAACTCTCTGTTACCACTAATACTGTAGTAAATATTTTATGGTATAATATATTAGATTTTATATTCATTTTTTGTGTTCACTATAGTCTGGTTATGGCTTTTCTTGATTTAAAACTACTATTAAACAAATGTCATAATTTGCAGAAAGAAAGTGCATGTACTGTATATATCAGTGGATAAAATTAGTGTAAATGTTAACTATTTTTATAATAAGTATGATATAATTATTAATCAACGAAATATTAATTTGTATTAATTATAAATGTATATTAAAAATGAATACAATTTAAGAAACAGAAATTAGTGACAACTTTTATGTGAAATAAAGAAACATTTCTATGATTTCAACATTAATACAAAAATATGTTATTTTTTGACCAAAGATTTTTATTTTATAATAATTGATGAGAGTTTAGAAACAATCAAAATATCATTTAATCTCTATTCAAATGTTATATAAAGACTGCATTAGATTATGATTTGTCATAAAATGAAAACTATTTTTAAACAAAACAAAATTTATAAATGTCTGTGAACTGTATTGAAAGTATAGTACACTATAATATGTTATAGTGTAGTATAATGTACTCTATTTGTATCATAAATATTTAAATGCAGTCATGAATGCATTAGAAATGACTGAAAACTAACATTAAAAGTGAATTAATTTTTAATGAATCGCATAGATATCGGAAATTTATAAAAATAATTACAAGACATCACTTGAGAGTGAATTACTAAATGAATGAATCAAGTATTGACTGAGAGAGAGAGAGAGAGAGAGAGAGAGAGAGNATTTTGTGTGATATATTAAATATAATAATTATGAAAATGATAAGTCATTTGTATCGCTCAACAAATCAAATCATTAGCCGTTAGGAGTAAAGTAAGTAATGATAGCATCTTCTGGAGAGAGAGAGAGAGAGAGAGAGAGAGATTTAATATTAAAATATTAATGCTTTTATACTTGTTTTTGTTATGAAACCATTACAAAACAATATAAATAATGAATATAATTTTGAAATCATTGGTAAAAATCATTGCATTCGCAATGTTTATATATAAACTCCATTTAATGTGTATTTTATATGTTTTATTACATTTTTATTTTCCATTAATAATAATAGTTTTGTTGACAAAAATTAAAAGCCAAATAAAAATCTGGAAAATAAAGGCTTTTTTGAAGGATTTTGAAGAAAATAAAAGTAGTGAAAGAAGTGTATTGTTTGGGGCGAGTGTTGTCTACAATACACTATAATCTGTGCCATACTTTAGATGCTATCCCTGAGAGGAGAGCGAGGATTGAGAACATCGGGTATTATTCGGTGAAAAGTAGACAATACATGAATTTCATGACTCATTTTGTCGATTCTCGAGAGACCTCAATATTTAACTTTATTTTTTCAAACAATTCCTACTCTTTATATATTATTTGAGTTGTAATCGCATTGCGAACAACACATCACTGTTTGAATTAAGCCGATAGGCATTCATTAAACAAGAATTTGCCTATAAATACAATTTGCTCTTTAGTTAGAAGAGTTTGAGAGTATTTATGCAAACAATTTGCCTCTCATTTATACAAAAAACAATCGTCCTTTTATTCAATAGTAATTAATGTATTAATTGATAATAAGTCTTGATATCAAATATAATCTAAGTGTATAATTGTCGTGAAATAACAGGTATTATAGCGGGTATTGTAAGAAGTGATGATGAGATGGAGGCCATCCTCTTCTCTACTTATCCTTTCGTTTGACAATCAATTAAAAGATAGCGAAATGAAAGGGAATAAAAAGTAAGACATTTTTTGTAAGGGATTTGCTCTTTGGTCTTAATGTCTAATTGATATGTTTTGGCATCAAATGGTATCCTATTTAATGGTAGACACCGTTTGGCACACGATGTCAGAGCTGTCAGATCCGGACGATTGCATATTTGACATTAAACGCAATGAAAAACGCGGCTATAATTGATTTACACAACAGTTTGAGCTATTCTTCATTGGCTAATGTCTTCTCCATTGATCGTCACATCAAGACGTTTGAGCACAAGAAGCAGAAGAAGAAGAATAAGGCGACCAAATGATTGCGATCGCAATTTTTGCATCGGTAGCAGATGTTACCCATCCTTTGCCATCCCTTTCACTACAACAGCATTTCAATGATTTTTCTTATCTCTAACACTAGTTGTGACTGTTTTTTCTCTCTTTCTCTCTCTCTCTCTCTCTCTCTCTCTCTCCAGAAGATGCTATCATTACTTACTTTACTCCTAACGGCTAATGATTTGATTTGTTGAGCGATACAAATGACTTATCATTTTCATAATTATTATATTTAATATATCACACAAAATGTATATTCAACCCAAACGTCACTTACGTCTAAAGAGATACAGATTTATATGCATTTGTATAATAAGTGAATAATCATTTGTTTCATCTCTACTATCATTAATGCATTCGTTTGTTCACTACATTTAAAGCAATTGTTAATATATTCATAATAATTAAGTATAAGTCAAATAAAGCACTAAAAATGTCTACATTTTAAGTTATTGCGCTAAAGTTTTTACATAACATTAAGACATAATCATCAAGTATTATGATATATACAAATAATTAATATACCATTAAAACAATATTTGATGTAATGATAGAGAATGAGAGGCGTTGTGAGAGGTAATTGAGCTCATCTACTAAATCGATGGCATAACAGGTGATAAAATATGACAATATCTACGGATAACATCCCCTCCCAATCGCCGTATTAGACAACAACTGACCGTCAGATTAGGCTTAATAGTGACAATGATTGGCAGTCAATTGGAGGCGATTCAACATGAGCTGACCATTCTCTTAGTTCCGGTCGTGATCTATGCCTACTTCTAAGGTCAACACTTTGATGCAAAACTTATATCATAATAACGTTGTCAATGGATAGGAAATGACAAAACAGCTCTAATTCTCAATTCCAACACTTATTGATTATGAAATATATGTATTAATAAAGCATTTGTTAAACCAATGTTCTAAACAATAAATGCAATACTCTATGCAATATTGAAATAAATTTAAGTTTAAACTAAATCCAAATTAAAGGAGATAACAAATTGATAAATCAACTGGAAACTAATGACATGTATTAAGTGGCGATAGTTGATAACATGATGGTGAATCCATCCGCTCATTGCATTGCATTTATATTTTAATAAAAAATGCTTAATATATTTGCATAAATGATAAATACATTTTGAGCCAAGACTCGTAAATCGCAGCCAAATTAATGAACTACAGAATAAAATATACCATTTTTGCAATGAATTGAATTTATCTTCAAAAAGACTGTTTAATCCAGAGGTTTGCTGTACAACAGGAGGTGGGATGAGTGGTGGGCTTATGACCAATATTTTCATACAACGCCCTAATGTGTATTAAAACTAAATCTAGCTAATAATTTAAATGCAAATTCTGGTGTATAACTAATGGCAGTGTTGTATATTTATATATATAAATTATGTAATCATTCAATTAGTTTCTATTTTTATCTAAAACTAATCAGTAATTCATAAAATGACAATAAATTCAAGAAATAATGAATTTGTTTAAAGAAATAGTTGTATTATATTATGATAAATGTATTCTAATTAGAAAATGACTTATATTTTTGGTTTAATTCTCGTAAGAAAATTGAGAATATATTATATATAAAATCAATAATTTTTATGAATAAATGCAAGCAATCATTGCTCTAAATGTAAAAGTTTTGTCCGTTTATGAAAATAATATAAAAAACAATTTTCTATTATTATAATTATTATTTTGATATTTGTTGTTAAATGAATGCATTATAACTTGTATTATAACTTTTAATTTATAAATTAAATTAATTTTAGTTTAAGCGCAGGGAATACAAAACTTATTGATTATCTAACTTTTTTATTTATTTTTATTTCATTGCATTAACTAATAAATAATTTTATCGGTAAATATGTTTTGCTGTTTATGTCTGAGAGCAAGTAATTAAGAGAGTGAGAGAGAGAGAGAGAGAGAGAGAGAGAGAAGTACAGATTGAATGTGTTTTGTTACTTATATGTTGGCATCTGAGGCATAGGTTTGGCAATAATGTTATCTAACTTTGCATTAGATTATAATTTAAAGCATGTTTTATGTCTAATGATGTATTTCTTTCTCTTTTTTCATCATTTTTTGTGTGCAATCTGTAAAAAGCAGCGATTTTTACTCTTTTGTGTCTTATTGCACACATTTCTTGTGATTTATTATATTCTTGTGCTTTACCTCAAGAAAACGTATTTTTAAATGATTTCATACTATTTTTTCATATATCACACAATGAATTGATATATTCTTTAGGAGAGAAACAACGATAATATAAGAGTGCGATAAAAAAGAGAGGTTTGGATGTTATATGCAATCAATCATCGATTTAAAAGTTGAAATGTAAAGGCAGTCACTTATATAACTCTCTGTTTATTATAAATAGCCTACAATACAGTCGCCGAAGTGAACCGGCAATCAGTACTCTATAGGAAAAGACTGTGTTATGGGGACAGACAGGTATGTCATGGTATGTAATGTCATATTATGTAATTGTGTGCACAGGAGACACATATTATGGATGTATGCGCTCAACTGGGGGTCAATCGGTTTTGTAAACAATTTTCAACAATAAATGAAGTTTTTTTGTTATAAATAAATATTTGATCGCATATTATATGAAAATTTTTCATTACTACATTAATTTTATTTTAAAATATAACAAATACTTGATTTTGAATCTAATTTATAGCATATGTGGGATAATATATATCTACTTTTTTTTACTGTAATTATATGTCGATCCGTTTCATATTAGAAAATGAGAGACATATTATATTAACGTATTTTATTTCTCTATTCATATGCAGTAAATTATTAAACCCTTCGAGCGATTTGTACACAACATGTTTCAAATTCTTATCAATATATTATTTGGCAGAATATAATACAATATTTGTATAAAAATAGTGAATTGTATATTATAAAGCCTAAGTACATGTGAATTTAATGTTTATTTATGGTAAAAATAATAATTATTTTAAAAATCAATTAATAGACGAGTTATTTGTCGGATTTATATATTGTAGAGATCATTAAAAATTGGGGATTAAATTTCTAAAACCAAAAGAATAGTAAAATGTAATTAAACACAAAATACATTTTATAACAAATGGGCAGAAATATTCAAATTTATGCTAAAAAATCTAATCAATTATATTATGAACAAGACATAGGTTGGTATCCTATCTCTCCGTTTCCACCATAATTAAATAACAGAAAAAATGATTATTCAATAATTAGATTTATTAACTCAACGACTGATTAACTATAAAAGGTTTACACAATGTATAAATTTGTGTAATTTATAATTATATTCAATTTACTTATCATATGTGAAACATTTCATTAACCAAAATTTTAACATGTATAAAAATTGACATTTTTTGAATATCTGCTAAATTAATTTTGTATTAAATGAATACATTTTGTTCCACTAAATACCCATAAATAGATATTTTATTAAAACACTGGAGTATTATATGTGTTGAATCTGAACGAGAATTTTTTTAGTAATACAAAGAATATTCCTTTCAGAAAAATTCCTCAATTTCTTCCAATAAAATAAATTGAATTTTAGAAATTTAATGATCAAAATATTTTGATGAGTTTGGCTTTTATTGCAATATACAATGTATATATCAACTGAAATACACACTATATATACATATTTATATAATTTTTGAAACAACTCTTAAACATAACAAAAATCAATACAAAATAGCAATAAACCTAATAATAACTCAAAGCTATGTTTGTAGTTGTTATGCATAGTTATGAGCATAAAAATGGGGAAAATTAAATTAATGACAAAAAGTTTTTGGAAACAAAATAAATTGACAAAATTTGTTCATTAAAATAAAGACCAAAACTATTTCTACAGAATATACATGTATAGCACATACTCTACAATAACAGTACAATTGTCTTCAAAATGATAGTTCAAAAAAGTGATAACAAATGTGATAAACAATAAAATCACAAACCATTGCCGTATAAAAGATATATTATTATTGGAAACGAATGATTCATTTGATATAATCTTTTATATTAGCGTTTAGTCTGACGTTTGCATAAAACAGTAAATCTTCATTCAGTTTATAAACGCCGTCCCAATTGATATGTTTGGGACACACATTGCGTCGGAACCAATGAATTATCATCTCTGCCCAAAAACACACATACATTACATTATTCTCTCTCTCTCTCTCTCTCTCTCTCTCTCTCTCCGACAGTCAGTTTGTTTGTCACGCATTTTGTAAATCCATTTGCGGACAAACAATGAGAAATGAGCGCTCGTTTGCCGACAACAGTCCGATTAGACTTATTGTTGTATTTATATTCCTGGACTTATATTAACCCCAAATATACCATAACTTAATTGCTATCAAATATATTATAATCAGAAAAGTACTCCTCATTTGATTGTTTGCTTAAGTTTATGAGACAAATGAAATGACATATTCTCTCCCATAGACAACATGTTTGAATGCCTTTCGGCTAATTCATCAATATATCGGAAAAGCCCGGCCCTAAAGACCTGTGCCTATTAGTCAAAACACACAGCCATTCATTTTGACTGCTAATTAAGACCAATTCATGTCTATTATATAATATAATTAACAATATATTTGTGATATTTGCCTACAAAATAAAAATTAAAATAAAATGCTAAAATTGTAAATCAAATTTAAGCTTGAAATATACAAACTATATATTTATGGAAAATATTAAATTGATTTCGTTTACAATTGAAAATAACCAGTAATTTAATTGTATATTAGATTTTGTGAATGATTTCCCCGACAGATATCGAAGCTATTGTTTTGAGACAAATATGTAAAGCAAAGACCAGAGAGATGTAGAAAATTGGCTGAATTTGGGACGAGTTTGCATATCGAGTGGGAGTTTTGCTCCATATGTTTAAGTGCTTTCGCTTTCAATTCTGTGCACTTATTACGGCTCATCCCTCAGGCATTGTATGTAATATATAATCAAGTATTAAAAGACAAAATTCAAACTTATTTCTATCTGAAAAAAGATTGCATATTATTCTTATGCTTGTCTATTAGTTTATATGTAATTTTATTTATGTAAAAGAATTTATGCATTTCTATAAGTCATACTTTATTATTGTTATTATAATAAATTAGATCTAGTTTTCTTTAAATATTTTTATAAGTCAAATAAATTGTGACAAAACAGCCACTGATTTAGAGGGCGAACAAACAAATAGCAAACTAAAACATTATTTTCTATATTTTATAATAAATAATCAAAATATAGTACTTATATATAAAATGTAAAAAATATATACAGTATAAGTTATATATAAATATTTGTGACTAAAATTATCGTCTCGTTGTTTGCGATGACAATTGAGAGACTGATTAGAGACACAGACTATTTATATGCCTATCGGTTAGAAAACGGATGATAAGGAAAGTGAATACAGAAATACAGCAAAACGATTGTCAGACCGAAAGAAAAGTCTTAAGACGTGAATTAAGAGAGGTTTCTATGGTTACGGGAGGAATGGGATGACAAGTTAATAATAACGAGAAATGTGTTCACAAAACTCATACAAATACAGTCTCTTAACGCTTCAATTGTATTATTTCCTTCTTATCTATCGATACAGTATTGGCGCACAAGAAGATGACATACAGACACGGATGGCCCCAATGGCACACATATCACCACAATATTGGCTCACATATTGTTTTTACATGTTTTTTCAAACTTCAAATATAAAATGATCATTTTAAAATTTACCAAAATGTTTATATAAAATATAATAACTTTGTGTAGATCTCAAAAATACCTAATTATTTATTAAAACAGTTATATCGATATACAATAGAAGTCTATTTTTGTGTTTTTAATGAAATTCTTGTTTAAAAAATGTAATATATTATATATAATATTTGCATTTGTTTTTAGAACCTATTGTTTCATTACATTCGTATTCTTAACCGGATTTAAAAAACAAATTTATGTAAAATATGGTGAAATAGTGTTAATAAAGTCAAAAAAATACAATTTGAAATTTATTAAAATTTATTCACATTGTTTTGCGAACAGAAAAAAGTAAACCCCTTTTTATGTCTTCCATAGTCTATCATATACTGAGTCCTCTATTATAGAGGATATAAAGAATTTCGATAATTTTTCAAATAATTAATCTTTTATTATATGTTATTATTATTTTTTGTGTTGGAAATCTATATTTGAAATTTATAGCAAAAGTCAGTAAAAAGGGATTTTCTATAATCATATGATATGTGTCTAATAAATCATATTATTATTATATCACAAATCCTATAAATAATAAGTAATAAAATATAAATTTTATAACATTAAAATACTCAAACTTCTCTTATTGAATGAAAAAGATTTGAATATAAAATAATGCGATAAATAACATAATATATAAATGTTATATTATATATACATATTATTTATAACTTATATACAAGTATATAGTAAATAAACTGTATATAGGAATAGGGTTTGTATTGATTGTTGTGAGTGTTAATCATTAGATGAGAATAAAGTGCATGAAAATCGATGTTTTGAAAAATTGATTAAACATTAATCGAATGGACGATCAGTTATAGTGTAAGTATCTCATGAATAGTGCACTACTGTATACACAAATAACATGGCATTCAATTTGCATCAAAATAATTGAAGCAATTCTTCTCACATCTCGTCTTCTCATCGAAGAAGAGATGAGAAGAAGAAGAGAAGAAGAGGTCGTCATTTGAGTGTTGGCCACAAGGAATCAAACGCTTGTTTTTTGTATAAAGGAATGCATTGGTGTTTAATATACTTAAATATTTTGCGTTTGCCATCAAAATAATGATATAAAGGCACGCAATCTCTTAAACACAATCAATGCTTATCTAAAGGAGTGATACCAACACTAAATTCAGACTTTCATTTCTTGTATAATCATAATAATAGAGACAAAACGCTGTTATTTCTGGTCGCATAATAAATGGCTTAAATGATGAAAGTGATGGCAATTTGATTAGTTTTATTCCAACTCCTCATCCCATGCCTTCCCCTCGAGTGCTATCCCTTTGCCATCCCTTTTGCCATTTTGCAGATAAGTTACTTAACACACAACACATGATTGCATCGCAAAATTCATAGCTTTTACTCAACAATATACAGATATAAGCATTGCTTGTATTTGTCTTATTTAGTGATTTATTTTTTTATTTTACAATTAAATGATTAAAAAATATATTTTGAACAAAAATGTTTTAAAAGAATTTTTTGAGATTAAATATTAAACAACAAAACATTAAAAAAATTTTATTATATAAATTGGTTAATGATTTTTATATAGTGTTTTACGAGTTGTAAAAGTTTTAAAATAAAAAAGGAAATAATAAATAAGAATTTAATTAAATCCCATCAAAATATATTCTTACATTAGTCTTACAAATTGATTGTAATCTAAGAAATATTATTAAATAAATGAAATAAATGAAAGTTAATTCATAAATATCCAAAAGTCACAACACAATTGTTGTAAATAAAATTAAATTAATGATCGCATTATTCTTTATATAAATTGTGATAAACATATTGTTTTAGAGATAAAAATAAATATAATTTTTTAAAATTATATGAATAAAACAATCTCATAGAAAGATACTGTAAATAAGCTATTCATAAAGATATCGAAATTAGTTTTCATAAGTTGTACAGACTTTGTGTGTAAAGTGAGAAATATTGTTATCAAATATAAGTAGAAAATATAATAAAACTGAAAAGAGAAATATTACTATAACTAGTAAAATGGGTTTGAGTGCAAGAATCCGCAATTTGGTTACAATCCCATGAGATTCAAACTTTTATTACTTTAGTTTAAGCTCTAAAAAAATAATAAATAAAAATTTTTATTTCAAAATTAAGCCAATTCTCAAATGATTTTGTATTTTACGACTCTATTTGTAAAATAAGTACATTTTTCCTAAAAATCCTTAATAATGTCTCATTTGTATCAAAATTATTTGTAATTCAAAACACAATAACTAATTAAATATTATCACATTTACAGTTATATTGTATATAAAGAATATTACTGTAATTTAAAATTTTATTAAATATTAGCTCAAATTGATAAAATTTTGTTTTAAAAAATGTGTTTTTCATTTTCCATATACAGTATGTTTGGCAAAAACACTATGTTTTTTAAATATTTGAAGCATATAAATAATTATAATAATTTTAATTACAGTAATCTTCAGTTGGCATTAAGTTAAACGTAAAATCCTTTTGCTTATTTTAATATGTGGTTAATGTATAATTTATTTTTCTTTTATTTATATTAAATTTATATTTACCAATCTCATCTAATAATAATGAAAACAAAAACTGTTATATTCTTTGGTATAGATGTAATTAGAATTCATGAAAACACAGTTTAGAAATTTTATATTTTTGATTTACCGGTAATTTTAAATTTTGTTCAAAAAATTATATTTGAAATCAAATTGAAAATTAATGAAAAATGTGAAATTTACGTTTGAATATACTGTACATTATATACATTATGTTTACTGAATTTACAGATTATATCATATATGCGGACATTATTTTGTGCACACTTTTCGGATAAATTCCTCAATTTATAGCATATATTAATGGAATTTTGAGTTACATTTCCGGATGAGTGCATTGATTCATCAAATTGTTTCCAAAACATATCTTTAGTGAAACATATTTGAAAAATGTCGGCATTTTATGCACAAATTATTTTTAAATTATGTGAACATTTTATAAAAATCAAACACTTTTTTCATTTTAAAAAATTTCTATTTTATAAAATGACAGAATCGGCGGAAAAAGAGGTCATTTTATAATTCAATAAAGTTTAATATTGTATACAAATAAATGAAAGAAAATCTCGATTCCAAAATATTAGATTACCTAGAACAAATTGGGCTGTTTTTGGTATATTACTAATCATATTATAAACAATCAATAGTTTTGTTAAATTATTAATAAAAATTTAAAATAAAATAACTATTAAAATATTTGCATTAAATTGTTTGCAATATAAAACACTTTTCGTGAATTGTGTATGAAATATAATTTATAACTTATATTTAAATATACTGTATATTAAATATAAGAAGAAATCATAAATAAGTTGTGTTTTTAATATAATATATCCAAATAAATCTATAATTTATATTCAATATTAAGTAATATCAATGCTTTTGTTGTATGAAAACCAATAAAATTTTTGATTACACATACATTATTATCATTCACTTATAGAGTGTTTAACTTGTATTAAATTAGACAAAATAATGAATGAAAACTATTAAAACAGACTATCGGTCACACCATTTATCATCAGCGAAGGTAATTATATTATGCCATAAACGAGATAACCCTGTTTATTGCCATTTTGCATACAACAGCTGTGCAATTATGAACTTATTTATATTAAACACTTATATGTTATCTAATGGTTGATTGAAATGCAAAATACAATTTAGATTAAATTCGTTGTCGTTTATAACAGCAAAAGATCACTCAAATAATGTGTGTTTCGTGAAAAACAGAGTTTGTATTTGGCTTTTGGTTTCTCACAAACAATATTCGCGAACAATATTTTATTCGTCGAAAAAGCCTTTTATCCGTTAAATATAGTGAGAAAATAAGACAACATTAGTCTATATGTTATTATTAGTCGACTATCCTTTCGCTCCACGAGTTATATCTCTCATCAAATCATTACAATCGAAATGTTTGCGCGAATACTGTCTGTCCGTTAAGACTGTCTCAACATTTAATATCACTTCTACTCCTCGGCTGTAGTGGCGGTCGTCTCACACAAAATGTGTCTCTCAATAGTCGCTAACAATAAAATGGCATTGATTTATATTATTAATCCTTTTTCATATAATAATACATAAAACTCACTAATAGTACAATAAAAGCAATAGTTTTTTATATCTTTCATTTTCTCTTTAATCCATTAAAAAGGTTTCTTTCCTTTCTTCCTCTTCTATGCAGATATAAAGTTAGAAATAAATAAAAATTAATTTTAGAAAATATACTTACGATAAGAAAGTTAAAGATATAAATAATATTTTTTATGCCATTTATTTTGTTCTCTTTAAAAATCGTAATTTTTATTAAACAATAAGCAGTGATTTACTTAAATACAGTATTTTATGTGTTATTTATAATAATAATAATAATAATAATAATAATAATGACAGTAAGAGCTGAGCACAGCTGCTCTCAACTGCACATCAATTGCCAGAGAAAGAGAAAAAAGACTTAATTTAATTGATTTAAAAGCAACGGCCGATCGCATGATTAGCACTACTCTATGCTCTATAAGTATTGGAAAATATGCCGAATTAGTTGAGTGTCTCATTTCGTTTCGTTTCATTTTATTTAGACATTGTTTTCTCAAATTCACGCCAAATCCCCTCCTCTTCTCTCTCACAAACACACCGATAGAGTCGAGACATTTCTCGTGTAAATAACGCTAACAATTGTAAGGATTTTGATCTTCACTGTTATATAAGTTAAATATTTGATGTTTTAAATAAACGTATTTTTGACAAAATTATTTTTTGGTAATAAAAATTTTAATTTAAATGTCCAGTAATAGCAATCCATTAATAATCCATTCATTTTACATTCAATAATTTGATTTTTAAAATTTTCCGTTTGAATTAAACATTTCTATTAAATTATCTATAGTTTTGTAAAAGAAAATTGAAAATCTATTTATTTTTAAGTTTATTTTACTTTTGATGCCATAATTATGTTTTTGTTAAACAACTTTCGCTTTGCCTTTAAGGGAAGAAAAACAGTTTTCTTTCATAACATACTTTTTGGTATTTTGGTATATATTAGAAAAAGTACTTATGGTTTAAAACATTCTTAAGGGCATCGATTTGGTCACACATTTCAGTCGACCCATACATTAGTACACATTTTCAGCAAATATTTATAATGTTTAAAATATGTAACTATTAATAATTGTGTCATTTGAATGACAAAAACTGATTCTCAGGTGTGTCTCAATAATGTTGTCTTTAATAAATCAAAGAATTGAACATTTCTTATAAGTTATAACAAATGCATACATTGTATGTATATTTCCAAATTTAAGACAAGAATATATAGTATTTTTATGTCTCAATATAACTGTTATTTACTTATCTAGTGTTTAACACTAAATATATTTTATATTTGATGTTTCTATAATATTTTATCGTGTTATATAATTATTTATTTATTAAACTTTAATTTTAAAACATTAATTATATTAAATATTACAATTATTATTATAATATTATGCTTTTATAAATGACACAATATTTAAAATTTTATAATTAAATTGATATGTTTATTCCAGTATATTCTAAAATAATAAAATACAACATATTATAATAATATTATGTAATTAATATTAAGCAATTACTATTATAAAACAAAATTTTTATTTTATTTATTGTTCTAAATCTAATTAAAATTGCTCAAGCTTGCTAAATTATATTAATTATTTTAATACAATTATACATTTGTATAATCATTTATAATTAGTAAAGAATATATGCAATTTATTATCAAACAACAGAATAAATAGTAACTGTACAATGAATTAGTATTATATTTTCATGATAGTTAAATTTCTTTACATCTTTACGTTTATTCAGTTATTATAAATTTCATTGTGTTTTAAACATACAATATAATGGCATCTCTATCTCTGTCTGCATATGAATCCCAAGTGTTTGCCTGTATTTGCTATTATTGAGCAAATGGTATGCTCTATATGTGTATAACATTAGTTTGCTTCACAACTAAAGCTTGTTTCTTAAGACAAATGTAAGTAAAACTAAAATTAAATTTAATATTAAATCGTAAGCTTTCTTCTCTCTAAATGCAAGCCGTCATTATTTTTGAGGTTTAAAATGATTTGATTGTAGTCTAAGAAATAAAAACCAACAGAATTTGAATTACAGAATAAATAATAGAGTAGTTATTCACATATACTGTATGTATAATTGATTTGCAACATTATTCTGTGATTTAAATTTGACTTTTCATTCATGAATTTAATACAAATTTTTATTTATTTTAAAATAATATAAATTGTAACAAATATATGATACTTTATGTGATGAGATTGTAGAGTATATATCTTTTCAATACTATTGCTAAACATATGAAATATTTTATTTTTTTGGGTTAGATTTTTTCGATAAGAGTTAAAGAGTGATTGAATTTATCATTTTGTTGGGACGATAGAGTGAAAGACACGGATCGATACAAACATAAAATTGTATTGAATTGTCATAAAGTGTACGGAATATATGTTTCAAAGACAGGGACTCAAGAATTTTAATGCAATGCAAGCAAACAGTAGTGATAGGGAGTGAACAGCGCTGGTAAACCCCTACGGCTGGACACAGGCTTATCTATGAGAGACAGTGTTAAACCCATTGCGGATTTATTTGGGCCTGAATTTGCTTTTCCAATAAGTTATGGAAACGGCTGTCGAATAGTGACTACTATTATATCCCCAGATATGGCATAAAACTTCGTTCCCAGAGATTCCTAATTCTGTTATATTTGCCCCAATTGTGGCCAAAAATAAGTAAAATGCTTTCACTATATAACTAATGCACTCAAAGCCATGTCTCATAAATTCATTTATTCTTCTGCGCTAAATATGTGACTCTCTCTCTCTCTCTCTCTCTCTCTTTCTTTCTTTCTCTCTCTCTCTCTAAATGAATCGCAAAATTACATTAAATTTGTTTAAAAGAGATGTAGTTTTATAGTGAAAGGGATTGAAATAAAAGTCTAGTCATACATACTGTATATACGAGTTGTGAACATAATTTGAAATACATGTTCAGAACCTATATCTCAATCAATGGTATTATTTCGGGTCTTAGTTATAGTCTTAGAGCGAGTTTTCAGATAATATTGAGTGAAAGTGTGACTGAAATTCACGGCTGTTGTCAGTGTTGGTGATGTCAGTCAACAATCCTAAGGCATTAACTAATGTTTGAGATGACGGGTCAGTGTTGTCCTCATCATTGTCTTTATTCAATGAGTTTATGTCCCATAAGTTTATTGCAAATCAAACAAAATATGTGACACATATTAAAGACAAAGATTTGCCGTTTCATCGATATATTGATCGCATATTACTTATAGATTCCTGAATTACGGCCCGAAAAACAACAACATTATTATGAGTGCAACAAATGTTACAACAAAACTAATCGCTTGTATTATTAATAAAATGCATTAAATTATATGTACTATACATCACAAGAAGTGAATAAATATGACAATATTTGCCATCAAAATGTATTTAGCGAAACATTTTTGTAACATTAATACTAAAATAATTTTATAAAATATACATTTTTCTTATTTATTGACTGAAGTATAATTAATTGCAAATCCCAAAGCAAATGGAAATCATTATTTTGTTAGTACTATTAAATACAATATGTTTATAGACACAACTCTTCTTACTTTTATTTTAAATGTAATTAATTTAACAAAATATATATTAAATCCCTTTATAAAAAATGTCTGAATATAAAACTAACGCAAAAAATAATTCAAATCTTGGAATATAAACACTGAATAAAATAAATAGAAAAATCTTTTCTGAGTTGAATAGGAATTGGTTTAATAAATGTAATAATAATAATAATAGTGAAGTGAAAGCAATGTTTAAACATTGTTTTATTTAATGAACTCTCATGTTATTGATGTGAACACTAGTGATAGAGAATACAGTATATGAACACAATATTGCTCTCAAATGTCAACAATTACTGTCAATATATCTGTAGAACTCATCAAATAATTAAACAGCAAAAAGCGAAACACTTTAACTACACTATTGGATGCAAAGCCAGACTATATTGATATACACTTGCATTCAATGCTATTTAATAAGAGATAGTGAATAAGGGAGGGAAAGGGTTGGGACTCAACATTCACTTTAGGTTTCCTCGCAAATCCTTCCGGCGAGACATTTCCAGTTGTGAATCAATTATTGTTTTCAAAGTATTTCATTAATTATATGATAAGAAAGTTTTCAAAACTAACTTTCATTATAAATATGTTAAGTCATTGTAGAAATGTTTCATATAATCTAATTAAATCTGAGGTTTTTATTTTTATTAATTTAATGTAATAAATGTTTCATTTCCTTACAAATATTACTGCATTTTAATAGACTTTTAACAGTGAATTATTTTGCATTACATTCCTTATAGGAATTCACTGTTTATTAAACAGAATATTCTTTATTGAAATCATGTTTTATAGTAATTTCAGGTCAATCGACTTATTTATATTATATTTCAATGCATACAATTGTGTTTAAAAATTAATGATTTAAAAATATTAAAATAAAGTATAGATTCTGTAATTATAAAACACAAAAATAATCTTTTGCTCAAATCTTTGCCTATTAAACGAGTTTTGAAACTTTAAGTGATTAGAGATAACGAGTCATATAATTAGGCATAACTTCGCAAATGAACGAAATCTCTATAAATAAATCGGGAAATGAGTATATGTTTTGTAATATCTATTTATAAATTTTACTCAACCTTATAATCTCTATGTTATTATTAAATTACATACACATTGATATTTGAATACATATTTTAAGGTAATAATGTACAATATTATATACATTATATAATATTTTGTTGGCAATGTATTCAATAGTATTAAAAATGTGTTTAAAAATTAAGAGATATTTTTGGATTCTAAAGATTATAAGTAATTAAATATAATATTTATTCGTGTATGTTGTAATTTTACCAACATCGTTAATATGTTGTATTTAATTGGGAAGTATTATTTAAATAGCAATTATTAATAGAAAACATTAGATAACATTTCAATAATCATATCCAATAATAATATCCATATCCTACATTGATAATGTATGACTGAATTCTTTGTAATAACATTTTAAAATATTAAATTTACTCAAATGTTGTATTTATATTTGTTATTGAAATTAATAAAAATATTGCAATTCTTATAGAATTTTAATTTAATAATAATTTAAAATTTAAACAAACATATAATTGAAAAAACTGTATATATTTTATTTAAATTTAAGTTAAATTCCTTTGATTTCATTTGTAATTTTCAGGACTTTTAAGATCGACTCGATTTGAATAAATGAATAAAATTTAAATATTTGTTAGTTTAAGAAACCATTCGTTTAGTATTTCAATTGTTTTTGTTTAGCATATCTCCTGTTTATTAATCAAATAATAAATTAATTTTTCATATATTTTGACAGAAAAAGCAAACAATTGATTTATTTAAAAAATATTTTTTTATTCAACAACAAAAATATTTTAATTAACTTTTCAAAGCTCTAAAAATACTTGTAATCCTATTTAAGAAATAACTGATCTCTCAGTTATAGGAATATTAATTAAATAACTTGTAATAGGTTTGAGTGTGAATTTAAACAAGATAATTTTACATTAATCATAATTAAAGTTATTTTTGCATAATAACATTTGACAAATTAATTCAATCTATAATGGATTTGTGTGATATAAAGTATTAATATGTTTTGAAATCATTATATTATTTGGCAATTATAAAGTATTAAATTTAAATAAAATCAACTAAATTAACACTACTTTAGTGTAATTTTTGTAAGATGTTTATCATTTCATTTTACATTTACATGAACGTTAAATCTAAAAATATCTGTATTTGTTTACTAAATGGGTTTATAGTTAAAAATACTTTTAAATATAAATAATATATTTGTGTAAATCCTTTGAGTTTTATTTTCCAAATAAAATTGAATTGAATGCAGATCTTATTGGACGCCGACTCTCACCATTATATGAGTTAATAATTTAACGTAAAGAAAATCAAACCTGATTTTTATATGCATTTTCAATCGTGAAGTTGAACCATAAGCGATACCTCGGGTTTGCGATATCAGGCCTTATGAACAGATCGTATTCAAAGTCAGTGATGCGGTCCACTCGACCCAAATTGCCTCAACATTTCAGTTGACAAACACATAGACCATAAAATTTGCCTCAAATATGATAATAGATCACACAATTTATAAAACTATATT
>CAJPIZ010000916.1:0-19783 GCA_905368565.1 Medioppia subpectinata | reverse complement strand
CACAAGGGGTGCACCTATATCCGGATATAGGTGCGGTAGTTTTTGGCACATTTTTGACTTTCAATTGAAATTTACATATACCTTGAGGTGAACGTCAAATGACTTATTATTAAATTTTGATCTCTAAAATGTTACTTTAATTGTTTAAAATCCATATGTATTTTTTTATCTATTTATGAGTTTCATGAATAATGAGTACATTAGTGTAAAATATCTCATATAATGAACATGTTTTCAAGTGATTATTCATCACTAATGAATCAATTCAAATAATCAGTGAATAAATGGATATAAATGCAGAAATCAGTGATCAAAGTGAGACAAAACTAACAAAGAAATTAAAATGAAGATTTACTTTAAATTATTAAATAATGAATCATCTACCCATTAATTTATTAAATAATTTTGACAAATAAATATTGGTGCACTTATATGTGATTTTTACACAAGGGGTGCACTTATATCCGGATANACAAATAAATATTGGTGCACTTATATGTGATTTTTACACAAGGGGTGCACTTATATCCGGATATAGGTGCGGTAGTTTTGGTGACATGCAAAATCTGTGAAATTCACTTATAGGTGCATGCACCTATAAGCAGGGTAATACGGTAATAGTATAGAAAGAAGTGGTTTCGCCTACACTTCAGGGCAGAGAGAGAGAGAGAGAGAGAGAGAGAGTTAATTTTTCACCGCAAACATAATTTTAAATAAATACTTTTAAATTTGTTTTAATTGAACATTTGTTTGTTAGTATAACACTAAATAAATGTTGGTTAAAATAATGTGTTTCAGTAGACAAGGTTGCACTAAATTTTGTCATTAGATACATGACTAAAGTTGAAAATATACCAACAGTCAAATATGCCAACCTGAAAAGTATGTGGCCCTTTCCGTAAACATACGTATAAAATAATATTACAACCATTAATGTACCAAAATAATGATTTGCTGCAACTAGGTGCTTTAAAAACCTATTGCATTCGACAACCATAGTAGCTAAATCATAATGACTTTTTATCAATTTTATTACAATATTAGGATTGATTACTTTGTGTGTAACATTTAATTCATTAAACCTAAGCCTTAAGTAATAAACGGTGAAAAACAAAAAAGTATAACTGAAAACAATGAGCTGGGTCGCATATAATGCCCAATGCATTAATATTATGAACCATATTATTAAGGGTAAGGCATAAAAATTATATTGTTGTTGCCAATAAGCTATAATACAACTTGATCCAAATACCAAACCAAATAGTAGAGGACAACAATAAAGTATACATTTCAATACAACAATCTCGATAAATTTTGATACAGCATATAATTTATTAATATTTATATCACTCATATAATGACTGCACAAATCCTGACGTAAATTAACAATATTTGGCAAAAACTCCAACCTTTTTGTATATTCAGCTGAAAATAAATATAAAATTTTTATATAACTTTTAAATATTTAAAAATATATATTTAAAATTAATTACCCCAAAGAAATAAAGTGCGAAATATTGAACTCAACAATGCTATTGACGCAAATACCATGTTTAATAATATACGATCGCCGGTCACATACAATGGGTCACCAATAAGAGCCCAAACAATTGTGTTTTTGTTTAGGGCAGCAAATATGAAACGTATTGTACATAACCAACAAAATACACATATTGCATATGATTTATAATGGTGTTTATTAGGTAAGTAACTTGGTAATACACGGGAACTTATAATAAAATGTTCAAAATTACAAAGAACACTCATATTTATAACAATTATGTTAAAATAAATTTTTTAAATGACCATGTTATCACAATTATTTTGTTCGAATGAGAATAGTTAATGTACTGTATAATTATTGCACATTGTACCTCTACCAACATAATATTAATAATTTTACTTGTATAATGAGTTTATTTGATTAACTAACTACTATCAACCTTCATCAGCAAATTAATAATGTTGATATTAGCTTATTTTTACTGGCATTCAAATAGTGCATTGATCAATATAAAGTATATGTAATCTATAAATTACACAATAAAATTATAAAACAATTAAATATTACAAGTGTCCAACATTGTTTCAGACAATATGCAATTTAAGTTTCTATATTTAATTAACCTTGTATAAAACAATAAATTATTTTGTTTTATTTGCAAATAAGATATTCATATAATATTTGTAATTATGATTAATACATAATAATGTTAATTAATTATTTTTTAATAGACATTCCGTATTAAGCATATAAAATTTTATTTGTTACCTAAAATCCAAAACTTATAAGTTTACTTATTGCTATTTTATATAAGAAGCCAATAAGTTAATTTACATTTATCATAATGATTAATACATATTTTAATTTTAGTTATATTTCTAATTAAACTCAATAAATTACTGGCATTATTATTAGGCAAGTTTTATATTTATTTATTTTTGAACAGAACATAACAATATATTATAGTAAAACATACTTTATTTGCATTTACACTTACTTCTTAAGATAATATAAAATATAATTAATACAACATACGCATAATATAATTTGTAATATACAAGCATTTTAATATTCTTTATGTAATAAAATCAATATCCAAAATATGTTGACATTAAACCAACGGTTAATAAGAAATTAACCACACATTGAATTACGTACTATAAATAATAATTTAATTAAATTTATAAATACATTATTTAATTAAGCAAAATTAATGTAAATAATTATCACCTTGTAGAATTGTAATGTAGTGATGGGAAATAGGTTCAAACAATATATACCAATTATTGGTGTAGTAAGTCTTTCAATTAAACTAAGTAACTTTTGGAGAGAGAGAATTAATGAGCAAAAATTGTAATTTTTGTTAATTACTTACTTTTAATTGGTTAATAAGTTTATATTTATTAGATATTATAGCACCAAATAAATGTCGGTATAAATAATGTGTTTCACAAGACAACGATGCGCTAGATTTAGTCATTAAGTAAATAACCAAGGTAGAAAATATACCTACAGTTAAATAAGCTACACGAAACAGAATATGGCCCTTTCCATATAAATATGTATAAAATAATAATACGGTCATAAATGTTGCATTAAACTGATTTGTTGCTACTAAATATTTGAAAAACTGATTGCATTTGCTAACAAACCTGGTAAGTTTATTATGTTGATGCAACAATTTTATTAAAACATCAGCATTAATCTCTTTATATGCTACGTTTAATTCAGCAAATCTGAGCTTAATGTAATAAACTGTGAAAAACAGAAAGGTATAGCTAAAAACAATGGCCTGGGTAGCATATACCGCCCACCATGTTAATAATATAAACCATATTATTAGGGGTAAGGCATAAAAATTATATTGCTGTTGCCAATATGCTATAACACAACTTGATCCAAATACTAAGCCAAATAGTATTGGACAACTAACAAATACAAATTTCAAAACTACGATCTCGATGAATTTGGATACAATGTGTAGTTTCCTTATACTTTTAACATTCATATAATGTCCACACGATTCCGGATTTAAGCGTATGATATAACGCAAAAATCTAATACGTTTTGTATATTCCGCTACAAAATAAATATTAATTATTAGCAAAGTTATAAATTAAAGACAATGTAATTATGTAAATATATTTTGATACCCCATAGAAACAAAGTGCGAAATATTGCTGACAGCAGAGCTATTGAGACAAATATCATGTTTAATAATAGCCGATCTCCCGTCACATACAATGGGTCGCCAATAATGGCCCAAACAGTTGTGTTTGTATTAGAGGCCGCGTAAATATAACGTACGGTACAGAACCAGCTAAATGCGCAAGTTAAATAACATTTATAACTGTGCTTTTCCGTAAAGAAACTTGGTAATATACGTGAAAATATTATAAACTTTTCAAAATTACAAAATACGCTCATTTTTACATATACAAATACTTTATTATATTATATTTAAAACAAATAATTTTAATAAACAATTAAATAAACAATATTTACAACAATAAAATAAATATATTATTGTACATAAGAAATGCGCATATAAAAAATATCACAACATTAATTTGATTATGTTTGTTTAATAAACTAATTTGGGAATATCTCTAATGACCATGTCTAATTATCATTTCTAAGACCACTTTTATAAAAGTAAATTATTTGATATAATATTGTCATGATTTCGTGACCAAATATAATAAGTATTTGTTTTATTTGAAAATTATTTCTTTCAATATAAAGGTTATTATTTTCTAAAATTTATAAAATGTAATAAATATTATTGCTACATTTAAAACTGTATTATTAGATTTATTATCTACATTAATTATTATTTGTAAAAACATTTTTATTTAACTTCTAAAAAAAATGTTTATTCAAACGTCAAAAATAACTTTTATTTATAAAATAACTTTAATTTATATCTATGATAAGTAATCATAATGTTTTTTAAAATAAATATGAAGTAACATTAATTCGTAAATTTTACATAAAGTAATTAATAATATTTTTTATATAAAATAAATATATTATTGTATTTTTAGGTTTATATTAAAACTTGAATTTTGATTTATATAAAATAAGTAGTGAATCTTGATAAACAAATAATATAACATACAGTATATCAGGTATACCAATACTTATAATTTACTAACTTTTAAAAAAGCACTTTATAATATCTATACATTTCAATACCATTGGCATTTCAGGTCTGGCAATTTAGTCCATATATTTAAAAATTTAATTTACATTGTAATAATAAACAAATAAGTATATGAAAATAATTAATTAATTAAACAATCAAATAAAAACACACACCATGATGATTAAATCATAAATGTAGATAAGATCGTATGCAAATTGAAAGTAATAAAATTAAAAATAAATTGCTATACAAAATCATACGACACGCACACACCCTCTTAACCGCACACACCTCTACACTAAATTGTAGGGTATGTGCGGCAAAGGGGGTACAATATCTTATCTCCATTTGAATGTAGAGGTGTTTGTCTTCCAGCCACGAGTCAATGTATGGGACATATATTATGGTGTGTCCAACAGTTCACCATAATGGTAGCACTGCAATTTCAAAATGTGTACCATGCTCAATTCGCCAAGCCACTCCCTGTCGATTGACCATATTATGATCAAAACCCAATCCATGCGTGGGTTATGTGACAAACAATAAGGTATTCACACCAACTGTAAACTCTTCACGCTTTACACCACTAATGTAACCGCTTATCAGCATTTTGGTAGTGATCTTGGTTGATTAAATTAACATCTTGGTCATCATATTAAAATATGGTTAACAATTTAATTTACTGTATGACACGTATCGTAATGTTATAATATAACTTAAAATAAATGAGTGGCAACGTTTCGCTTAAAAACAATGAATTTTTGTGAATACGGGAACTTTTTTAGCTTATTGCCTATTTACAGTGTGTGTTTAATGTTGATAATTACCAGGGTACCACTACCCACCATTATATGCTTATCTATTTAGTTATTGAGTTTATACATATATGTATGTACATGTATATGACAATAACATTTTTATTCGTGTAAACATAATTATTCTGTTAAAATCAATTTATTATTATCAGTTACATGTATATACAATGTTGAATACTAATGTTAAGTCAACCTTCAAATTAGTTAAAATATGTTGCAATTAAACCGACGGTTAATAAAAAACTTGTTATGCATTGAATCACGTACTGGAATAACAATCATTAACTATAGTATATTTAATACAATGTAATCGTTATTTATGCAAACCTGACAAAACTCTAGACTCGTTATGGGAAACAAATCTAAACAATAGATACCAATCACTGGTTTTGTCAAGTGTTCAATAAATGCCAATAACTGAGAGAGAGAGAGAGATTAAAATAAAGTTGTATTAATAATTGTACAAATAAGATTGTAATATTTTATAACAAACCTTATATTTTATCGAGTTTTTGCATTTATTTTCAGTATATAGAGAAAATAAATGTGTGTAAAAATGATGAGCTTTGGTAGACAGGGAGGCACTCGATCTGGTCATCAAATACATTAATATTGTACCAAATATACCAACTATAAGGTACGCCACTCTAAACAAAATGTTACCCTTGCCATAGAAAAAAGCATAATATAATGCTATGGCTGCGATTGTAGCGTTCATTTGGGAAGTAGCCATAAGGTATTTTAAAAATTTATTACATCGTACAGTGAACTTGGTCAGTTTTGTATGAATTTGTATCAACGTATCTAAATCGACCATATCTAACTTTTTATACCTCTCATTCAGTTCACTAAATCTAAGTTTTAGGTAATAAACTGTTAAAAAGAAAAGCGCGTAATCAAACACGATAATTTGCGATACAAGATATGCCCATAGAGTTAACACTACACTCCAGAATAGCAATGGTATTAAATAGAAAGTGTAGTTTTGCTGCCAATAGGCAATCCCAGCGCACGAACCATAGACTACCGCAAACAGTGATGTCGTATTAAGCAAGGTCAATTTTAAAACAAAAATATTAATAAATTTTGCTATAATATAGAGTTTTCTGGTATATTTCGGCGACATGTAATGATTGACAGTATCCATACGTAAATGCATTATATGTGGCATAAAACCGAGGGCAGAATTTTTATAGCCTAGTCAGTTATATATAATTAATAATGTTACAAATTGAAATAATTAAATAACATTTATTTATAAATTTACCCCATAGGAAGAGTGTACGTAATAATGATCCATACAATGCAAGTAAAAATAATATTATATTAAGTATAATCCGATCTCCAGTTACATAAAGTACGTCACCATTGATTGCCCATATAATGGGATTCTGGATACATGCGGCTAATAGAAAATGGATGCAAATGATCCAGTTAAATATACAATAATAGTAGCACTGTCTACCATATTTGATTTTATCATTTGGATACAAAATTCTCGCTTTAGTTATAAAGTTTTCCAAATTGCTTAATAAGGACATTATATTAATTAATACTTAATTTACTAATTAATTAATAGATTAAAATTTTTTAACACAAAGTGTTAATCATAATTACTAAATAAATGAAAGTTAATTTACTATAATAGTAAAAAAAATTTAAATATTTTTTTTTTACTTTTACACAATATTTTTGGATATAATTAAAATTATAATAAATAATAATATTTTTTAAACAGCAATACTAATGTAGATTTTATTATTATTATTATATATTACAATGTGAAATCTCATAATGATTACATAAAATTATAATTTTAGTTCAAATCTAGAACAATATATACGTATGTATAAATAATATTAATCTATTATATAAATGTAAAATTTTTATATATCGTGACAATATATAGTGATAATTAATGTGTTCTTTAAATTAATTGTGTTTGAATTGTAAAAATCTAAAATAAAATAAATTGCATAATATTAATGATACGATTAATTACACTAAGCAAATGTAATACACTATTTATAGATGAATATATACTTACGACATAAACTAACGAGGAAAGGAACCAAGGTGGCCGCAAATAATTTTAAGATTTTAAAATTTAGCGCTAATAAACTATTTTAGAGTAAATAAAATTAAGTGGCAAGATATTATTTTAAAAAATTAATTGTTGATCAAATTGTTATATATTGAAATTCACTTAAAATTATTTTTACTACAATTCTTATATGAAGAATGTGGAAAATGAAGAACATTTTAGTAAAATGAAAATTTCAAAAATGTTATTTTAATGCCTAAATAGCATAAATAATTTAACAACTTTAAAACAATGAACTAACTATATATTCCTGGAAATGTCATAATTTTCAACACAATTATTAAATAGACGTTAATCTAAATAAACATTCTATTACAGGAAATTACAATTACAAAAAATATAATAAATTTATTATATTTTACATTTATTTATTTAACATGGTAAACTATTTTAATAGTGACCATCCAATAGAATTGTGAGCGCGTAGTCTAATGAGCTGAAAAGCATGTGGCAACACTAACTCAATCTCGTACACATCCCTATTTGTATTGTTAAAATAAATATACTGTCCGTTAGACACCTCTAACTTAAACATATCTATTGGTGGCTTCACTTCTGGCAATACATTTAGCGACAATCGTATGAATCCGTTAACGTGCGTATAGTTGGCAATCGTAGGTTCCGGTGGTAGTGTTCCCACATTAATATTAAACGTTATAATTTGTTCGTATATATTGTTACGCGCTTTGCACTGAAAATTAGACCATGGTTCAAAACTGGTAAATTGTTGAATGGGAGAATTCAGAATAATTTGAGTAGAGTTGTAATTAAATGACAAAGTGCTTTGATTGTGACTTTCTACAATTCCAACCATGTTGAATCCGTCATTAAATGCACCTAGTTGATTAAGCCAACGTACAGATATTCGTAATCCACCTAGTGTCAGCCATTCAAATTGTATTGGGCTATCAATTGATGGCATGCATAACATTTCAATAATCGTAGAATCTTGATTTAATGTATTATTATTAAACCACAATTCAACAAGATCATCACTTGACTCGTGTCTAATTCTCGGGCTAAACTCCACACTTTGCATCTGGGTAATATATCTGTCAGTATAAATGGCCTGACACGTGTAAAATCCCAATGTGTCAATAGTAAGTTCGTTTATTTTCAATGTACTTGACACTTTATATTTGTTCCAGTTGGACACTCTACTACTTATTGCATAACGACTATCGGTAACGTTAATTGCATAGCTATTACGATACCATTGTATGCTTTTCGTTGCGTTCACCTCATAATTAGTACAATTAAAATCGGCCCAAGATGATAACTGTTCCGATACACCTAGCTTAACTGCCATGTCATCTTGCCTATGTTTTATGCGCAATTTAATTCTGGTGTATACTCGTAAATCTAATTTTGCCCATGATACTATTGCGTTATTCTTGTTTATTGTAATTTGAAAAATGTTTATATTTTTAAATTAAATATAAGTATGATTTTTATAGCCAAATTATTTACCATTGTACAATTGCAGTAATAAATTCCCTGGTGGTTTCGATTTAGAATTGAAAAATTTAACGTTAGGTAATCAATTTGATTAACACTTTGTCTATTGATCTTTGTATAATTATCATTTTCATTAGGATAATTATTGTTGTTTAAATACCAGTTTATTTTGCCTATACGTATAAATATCTTAATATATGAATAATAATATACTAATATTTTCATACCATTTGTTTGGTTGTTATTTAAGCATTTAATAGCAATTGAATCGCCGCTCCAAACTGTTAGCACATCATTCGGAGGTTCAATAGTAACGGCTATTTAATTATAATAAATAATGTTAATTTATATTACATGATAAGTTATAAATTTATTACATGTAACATATGATACAGTAAATAATATAATTACGCATATCCATTTTATAGTCATTAAACATTTAAATATAAATCCCATTTAAGAAAGTAAAGTTAAAAGTTTTTAATAATTTAAAATATAATTAAAATTCATTTGTAAAAATATTAAACTTTTATTTGACTTATTATTTGTATTTAAAATTACAAAATATTTATATTAATAAACATCAGATTTATGATAATTTTTAATATATAACAGAAGTTTAATATTATCTTAAATTATAGTTGTAGTAATTTTTGTTTAATAAAAAATGAACATAATAATTTACTGATTGTAGTTTTCAAGGACAGTCTAATAATTATTTAGCTACATGATAAAATAATCATTTTAAATCAATTGTATATTTTAACTAAAGATATAAATATAGATTTAACGTTATTTTTTATATTTCACATTTCAGTTACAAGATTAATTAGTTTAACAACATTTTTTAATAATTTACAACTTAAATTTTTAAAAATATAAATGTTGTTAATTTATTGTTAACAAATTAGTCTTTAAACATATTTTTAATAAGTTTGTTACAATTATAATTTATTAATAATAGTTACTAACAAGTAAGTTTTTGTAAGTTATTTTACAAATAAAATATAAATTAAATCGCCTTTACAATGATTATTATTAAATGTTTAAATGCTACTACAATTAAATATTATTAAATAATGAACTAATTTAAGCACTTTAAATGGCAAATTGATGTTATCTTATTGCTGGCACACTGTTTCAATTATCATACAATTATTGTACTCTAATAAGCTAGATAAATTTTTCCATTACATACAATTGTATTTGTACTATTCTATAACTTATACAGTATAGCTCAAAATAAGCTATATAAAGCTTTATTTCTATTATATTGTTTATTAACAATTAAGAGAATTATTATTAGATATCGCATAGACTTTGTACATTATCCACAGATATAATATTAAACAGATTTATTTTCACATAAATCTCTTAAAAATATACAAATATAAGTACATAAGTACAAATAACAGTTGTTTATCAAAGAAAAATTCCAACTCTTTAAACTGATTTTGGATGAATACTCACTATAAAAACAATAATTATATTTGTAATTAAACATCTAGTTTAACTCTTATTTATCATAATGAAGTTACTAATAATATACGGAGTAGTGTTAATTGCATTATACGCGCACAGTGGACATAGTAGTAGTAGTAGTGTGGCCACATTGCCCACAAACTACGAATACTATACGTCGGGTGGCGTGAGTTCGGGACTGCGCGCCGACTCGGAATCATTTACGTTAAATGGCAAACAAATTACACTATTTAGCGGTTCTCTGCACTACTTTCGACTGCCCCGCGAGTACTGGGCCGACAGGTTGACCAAATTCAGGGCCGCCGGACTCAACACGGTAAGTTAATTAAATCTTAATCAATTCAAACAACAAAAACCGCAATTTAATGAGACTAACATCAAGTCTATGGACAGTGTTAATTTTGACTTATAATGATAAGTCTATGGGTAATGTAATTTCTAACTCTAAATACACAAATCAAAATAGGTGCAAACATACTCGCCATGGAACCTACACGAACCTTACCCTGGTCAATTTGATTTCGAGTCTGGATACTTGAATTTGCGCGCATTTCTAGAAGCATGCAAACAGGCGGACCTGTTTGTGGTGTACCGTCCGGGCCCATACATATGCGCCGAGTGGGAAATGGGCGGCTTTCCCGCCTGGTTTCTCAGGGACCCTAACCTCCGGCTCAGGTCTAACTATAAGCCCTACATGGAAGCCGTGGGCCGGTATTTTACCAAGGTGTTGGCCCTCATCGACGAGTACCAGTTCACAAAAGGGGGTCCCATAATAGCACTGCAGTACGAGAATGAGTTCGGGGGTATCCATAATGATGGTGATCGCGAGTATTTTACATTCATGAAGAACCTAATCGACTCGACCGGATTCAAAGAGTTGTTGATTAACTGCGATCCTGGTAATAATGCCATCAACGCCATGCCCAATTTGCAAAAAGGTAACTGCACCTAACTGCGTTGCGTTTAGTTTGTACGTGTGCATTTTTTGTATAATCTATATTATGAATGTGCTCAACAACTATGACTCTATGTAAATCAACGCAAGTTTACATAGTAAAAACTCTCCCAGAGCTCTCATAGCACATTCTTAATCTATATTAATAATTATATAGATATAATTCTTTTAAAACTTGCACATTTATAATGTACACTATTCAATCTAAAGTCATATTGTTTTCATAAAAATCATCTAGGTGTTTTGGAAACTATTAATTTTAACTCGGATTCGCTAAAACTATTGACTGCTCTGCGGAAAGCAGAGCCCAAAAAACCGTTGCACGTGACCGAGTTTTGGCCAGGTAGGTTTGACTACTGGAACGACCCCGAGGGCCACCACCACATGGATGTGAAATATTTCGAGAAAGAGATCAGGGACGTTTTGTTCAACGCTAATTCCTCCATTAATTTCTATATGTTTTTTGGCGGAACTAATTTTGGTTTTATGAACGGCGAGAACGTGGAAACGAGCTATGATTATAACGCACCCATGTCTGAGAATGGTCAGTTTATTTAACACATTTTACTCACTAACTTATTTTTAACCACAATTCATTTAATAAAGAATATGGTTTATAAGATCGTTTGGCTACCCCCTCCCCCTGTAGGGTCTAATTAAATAAACTAAAATACTTACAATAATCTAAATTAATAATCATTTTATTGTTAATTTTAATTTAATATAATTGCTTACAAAAACTAATCTAGGTGATTACGACGGCAAGTACTGGAAAACTAAAGAATTGATTGAGCAGTTTATCACCGAACGAGGTCTGCCTAAATTGGCCGCACCCGCAGTGCCGGCGCCGCCCAAAAGCCACGCTTACGGACGCGTCGATGTGAAAGACTACATACCATTTGACCAATTGTTGAGCCAACTCAAGCCAATTATCACTGATAAGCCACAACACATGGAGCTATTGGATTTGGGCAACAGTTATGGCCAACACTACGGTTTTATTAACTACCGGCTCGCAAACCTGACCAAGTTCAAACATTTAAAACTTAAGGGTAAACATCAAAGTTTAGCACATTCATTATATATGATAATTTTTTTTATGTGTCTGGTTAAAATAGGGGGCGCTTCCGACCGGGGAGTTGTATTAATCGATGGCAAACAAGTTGGTATTGTTACCAATGGCAACGATTACGACCTAGAAGTAGACCCGTCGCAATTTGCCAACACTAGCGCCCATACGCTGGACATTATTGTCGAGAATACGGGCCGACCAAACGGTGGAGGCGTAATGAACAGCGCCCGACGGGGACTGAACGGAGACGTGACAATCGACGGGAAAATAGGGTTAAAATATCAGACATATCCACTGGAATTGAAAGAGAAATTCATTCAACAAATCCATACATTAAAAGGCCAGCCGTTTGTCGCCGGTGTCGACAGTCCGGCCCTCTATCGCATGGAGTTGTCTGTTAAGGACAGTCCGGTCGACACTTTCCTACGACTGGACGGCTGGACCAAAGGCCAGGTGTTTGTCAACGGGTTTAATGTGGGCCGACATTACTCGTCGGTCGGCCCCCAACGCACACTCTATATACCGGCCCCTCTGCTCAAGACTGGCCTAAATCAGATCGATGTGTTTGAATTGCATTCAGCTACTAATAGTGTTGTCTTTACCGATAAGCCCGACCTTGGTTAAATAAATATATTATGACTTGAAAGGCTGTATTATTAATTGAATAAAAATAAAATAAATGTCTTTTTGTTATTTTTATTAATATCTATCATTATTTATATAAACTTTACAATATTTTTGACCGAGATTCAACGTAACTTCATGCTAGTTATTAAAAATTATTTAAACAGCTCAATAAATAACAAGTAATTGATAGCTCCTAAACACAAATACTTAAATAACTTATCACTAGTAATGGGAAACAAATCGTAGCAATAGAAACCGATTGGGGGACCAGTGGTCAGGCGCTCAATAAAACTGACCACTTTTAGTCGATCTGATACAGATATGGGCTCACACTGTACCCCTGATAAATAGGCATATAGTAATGAACATGGTCTATGTGCTGATCTTGATATCCATAGACACATGATAAACATAATCAGTATTAAGCTAAAAATTAGTACAATCACAATTAGGCACATTATTCTGACCATGATGGGAATATTCTGGTGATGGACTGAATATACTGTTAATTGTAAGCCAATTGTTAACACATAATAGAGTACACAAATAACATACCGAAAAAAATTATTTGCTTCCCTAACTCTTAGGGCCCAGTACTGGTGCTCAATGTAGGCTTGATGTAGTACAAGGTAGTTTTGTTGCCTAACAGCTAATTTGACCAAGTGGTAAATTTCGTCAAATTTAAAGCTAAAGTATCTAGCAAATATGTACCATAAAATAAAACCACACCACACCAGGCTTAATGATTTTATAGTGGCACATAATCCACTTATATTAAATACCAACATTATAATTAGTTTGCAGAATGTTGGTTGTTTTAGCCATAAAATTGCCATGATAATTATATGCGATAAACCAAATAGGCATAGTAGCGCAGTGTGCACTGGCCATATTAGCATTGTAAATGCGTGACCAATCGCCATTATTTTTCGCAACTTAATAGGTGACAATGAATATTTGAACGTGTTATATTTTAATTGATATATTAATCTAGCAGTGTAAAGGGTCTTGGTTTGTTCCTGGTAAAATGGCACTGAGCCAATTATAAAAGCCGATGCAAACGCCGATATAAGCGCCGAATAGATTAATGTTCGGTTACCAATAAATGTATCTAGATCAAATAACCATGTGTGAATTTGTTGATTATCAGTTAATACAGTAATGACACCGCGTATTAATGTTACAGAAACACCTAGTTGAACACCAATAAATATGACCATGCGCCATTTGCTCCGGTGTCCGGCCATATAATTATCTGTATATCTAAATACAAAACAGTAGGTGAGAGCGCCGTATGTCTCAATGCTATCCATTATAACTCTAGTGTTATAATTTCTATCACGTTTAATATGTGCTAATAAATGATCAAGGGCGTAGCGGATTTTTAAAAACCTTTGGTAAATTTTTTTAAACATTATGCTTTTAAGACATACAAACCACACAAAATAAATCTCACATTGATGAACATGAACAAATTATGTAATGGTCATTATATTTGCATAATTAACATGCTAATAAATATGATCAACGTCATTTCTAGTTGTTAATTATTGGAATATTTTAATGATAATAATTTGCATGATAAGTTCAAATTAAAAATAGAATAATTTACATGCTGATTAATAATTGATAAGTAATCATTATTTATAATATTATTACACAGTATATTGTCATTATTATTTATCATTATGGAACTTCATTAATACCTTATGTTATTTAAAGTTTTTCGTTAGTTTATATAAAAATAAATTTAAAAAATATTAACGGAATCTTACAGTAAATTACGTAAAATTACACATAATGTAAGATTAAAATATTGACTACAGTTATATTTAAAATGATATTCTTAATTATTAACCAAAATATGTGGACATTAAGCCGACTATCATTAAGAAATTGACCACACATTGCATTACATACTATAATAAATAATAGAAATTACATTGTAAATTACACTTTATATAAAATTTAGGAGTTTTATATTAATATTTGGTAAACACATACCTCATTAAATTGTAATGTCGTAATAGGAAATAGATCTAAACAATACATGCCAATTACTGGTTCCGTAAGCCTCTCTATAAAACCAATTAACTTTGAGAGAGAGAGAGAGAGAGAGAGAGAGAGAGAGATTTAAATTATCATTATAAAATTAATGTTAATTAAATACCTTAAACTTTGTGTTAATCAATAATTTATTTGTTAGAATAGCACCAAATAAATGTCGGTATAAATAATGTGTTTCAATAGACAACGACGCGCTAGTCTTTGTCATTAGAAACATGATCAAGGTGGCAAATATACCTACAAGTAAATTTGATACCCTGACAAATATATGAAGCTTACCATAAAAATATGCATAATATAATATTACAACATTTATTGTCGCGGAAAAATAATTAGCAGCAATTAAATATTTAAAAAAGTTATTGCAGTCAACAACAAAAATTGTTAGTTTATGATGTTTTTTAAACAATATAAATAAATTATCAACATTCATCTCTTTATAAACTTGGTTTAGTTCAGCAAATCTTAGCTTAATGTAATAAACAGTAAAAAACAGAAAGGCATATGCAAACACAACAATGGGTCACATATAATGCACCAAATGTTAAAAATATAAACCATATAACTAGAGGTATTGGATAAAAATCATATTGTTGCTGCCAGTAGGCAATAATACAGCATGGGCCATATACTAGAGAAAACGATATTGGACAACTAAAAAGTATGATCTTCAAAACAACAATGTTGATAAATTTGGATACAATGGATAATTTTCTAATATTTGTAGCATTCATATAATGACTACATGATGCATGGCTTAAACGTACGATGTGATCTAAAAATTCAAGTCTTGGTGAATTATCCGCTGCATAAAAATAATAAATCTATGTAATTAAATTTAATACTTAAATTACAAATAAATTAATGAAGATAATGCATTTTATACCCCATAGAAACAATGTGCGAAATATAGAACCAAGTAAGAATATAAAACCAATTACCAGGTTTATAAGTATTCGATCGCCCGTTATATACATTGGGTCACCAATAATGGCCCAAATTATTGGATTTTTATTATAGGCCGCATAAAACCCACGCGCTGTACAAAGCCAACAAATGACACATCTCAAATAACATTTATACCGGTCAGTTGAAGTGAGTGCACTTGGTAATATAAACTTGGTTGCGATAAAAGTTTCAAACTTACAAAATGTACTCATTTTGAAATAATTGTTAATATAAATTGATATTTAAAACAAATAGAGCTTTAATAAGAAATGAAATTTCATTGTTTAATATCTTTCATTATGCTATCTTAAAAATCAAGTGAATAATTATATGGACTCTGCTTATTTCACACACTATATTATCTTATTAGATTTTAGCAATATAAAAGTTAGTAAGTTTGCGTGCATTTCATGATTATATTATTACATTTTAAAGTTATATGCAATGAGATATAATAATTAATATTACAGCAATGTCAATAAGATATATGAAACCTAAGATTTGCCTACAATACACAGATTATTTTGAAATACAGTTAACATTCGGAATATAATATTTATTTTAATTATTAATATTATGTTCAGTGTCTTAATTATTAACAATAATTGTTTATTTATTGATTAAAACCCAACACATATAAGGTAGTTGTATTATATACAGTAAGATACAGTACATTTTATACTAAAATTACAATAAATTCTAAATATTTTTTATAAAATAAATTAATTTAATAAATGTTTGCCTCACCGATAGTTAATTATTTTAATTATAAAATCGTAATGATAATTAAATTACATGCGACAAACCAAATAGTGTGCATCATCATATTATTTTATTTGTTAATTTTATTATATGCAATTATAGTCTTATATGATTTTTAAAAATAATACAAATAAAATGTATACAGAATTTAATTATCTAAACAAATTAACAACTAATACATAATTTACACCACAAAAGTATATGTATTGATACAACTCATAACTACTTATTGGGAATAAATCGTAACAATAGTAGCGATAACACCCAGGGTAACTATCAGAGAGATATTTACGGTTGTGAAAATCGGCTAGGGACTGACTGCCCTTTGCCCGAGAGTCATATTTGAGTATGTTTATAAATACACTAAATACTCGCCGGCTACTGATCCATGAACTCATTACAATCATCATAACCACTAACAACATGATAAACATCATAAAAACGGCACACATGCATTTTCCAATAATTGGTATACTCTTATGGTAAGTGCCGTACAGTGTTAACAACAGGCCAACTGTTCCCACATAATAGATAACAAATACGAGGCACCGGTACCAGTGGTCCGCTTCCCGGACCTGTCTCTCCCAATAGCTGTGCTCATGAGTTATGGCCAATACGTGGCGCACATTACCGGCCCTAATGGCCGCACGTATATCAACCGTAATCTCATTGAACTTGTATTTAAAATAAGCAGCCGAGCCGTACCACATGCTAAAACCAAACATGACCATGCCCAATCCGGTGTACATGGTGGTCAAACCTGTCACATTCCACACAATCAACATGATCAATCCGTGCGCCGTAGGCTGTCGTATAAACAATATTAATGTCAATAATAGGTGCGCAGGGCCAAATATAAACATGAGCATGGTGTGAGTTGGGTTCAGAAGTAACTTGCCACATACGCCCATAAACATAGCGATTTTACTCAAATGAGCTTGACTAATCGTATAGGTGAATGTACAATGTTTTAAATTATAAAACCACCTTGCCACATGCAAAGTGCCAGTCAGTTCCTGGTATATGGCGACTAAACCAATCAAAAATACTGACCCAACGGTAGACATAATAGCTGTGAAAATGAGTGTACGATTGCCAACAAACTCACCCGTGTCGAACAACCATGTTAACCTTAAGTCGGTGTAATTAATGAGCATGGTAAATAATAGACGTGCAATGTTCAAACCCATGGCCAGTCGGGTGAATACGACGGCCCGGAGGCGCCACTTATGCCGAACGCCGCTAACGTATTGGTCGGACGTACGACAGATTGTGCAAAAGGTGCGGCACATAAATCGCTCAATGCTTTCAACACTGGTCCGGATATTTTTAGCTAGAATAGTCCGTTTAATATACCTAGCTGATTTTTCTCTATGTTTGAGGTTGGTGTTCATTCTGTGCTTAACTTTGAATTTTACAAAAATCATATAGTTTGCAAATTTTTATTTATTTTAATTTATTTTAATAAATAATTACTAATAAATACTGCATATAAATAAATAAATACTTTAGTATTGTACAACTAGATTATTAAGTAATTATGGTTTATTAATATCTATAACATGATAACCATAATTTCTATTTTATGATCTGATCAATAAATTATTGACAATAATATACATTTACATGTATATTATTTTGCTGTTTATTTGACTATTTAGTGCAACTGTCTTGAATTTGGCCATCATTAATCAAATTATTTTCATATTATGTATTGTTCAAGGCTAATAACAAAAATAGCAAATAAATGTCAATCACTAATCAAATAAATCAATAAATTTTGTTTAATATCAAACCAAAAATTACATACATTATAAGATTTACAGTATATTTATTATGCAATAAAATAAAGTAAATCCCGTATTAAGTTAATGATACAAAAATAAAATAATTAAAACTGTATATAACTTTAAAATTTACAGCAAACATTTTAATCATACAGTAAACATAAAATAGCAAAAAATAACAAAACATGTTTCACTCATTATTTTACTAAACCCTCAATAATGGACACAATTTTCTCAATACTTCTATCGCGTTGAATACGTTTTGAAGCCTTTTGACACTTTTCAATCATCCCTCTATCGGACAACACTCTGTCGACCGCATCCAACAGCTCCCTATCTGAGCACTGGTAGGGGTCAAGCCTTACCCCATAACCCAACTCGTGAACCCTCTGGGCGTTATCAAACTGGTCAAAAAACAGGGGCAATACTACCATAGGTTTGCCATAAAACATAGTCTCAGTCACCGTATTATTACCGCCATGCGTTATGACCGCATCCACTGTCTGGAGCACTCGGATTTGGGGCACAGACCTCTGGCCCCACATATTAACGCCCGGCAACTCATACTGATCGTGATGTACACCTTTGGACACAATAAACCGGTGCCTAGACTTAGCCAAAATACCCACCAACCGGGCCATCAGTTCAACATTAAAGCTGCCCATTGAGCCCAACGACAGGTACACTAACCCTCCGGACCTCTCCCGGAGCTGATCGGGTACTTCAAAGGGTGGTTCGTCGACACCTGACCTCTTGAAACAGTCAAACCCGTGGTAAGTGTCGGGCAGTGGACGTCTATCGGTGTAGTCCAGCTCTTTGGGTGTCATATAAAAGGTGGCGTAAGGCGAGGGCAGCCACATCTGGTAGGGCTCGGGGGCCGGACAGCCTAACCCTACCATCCAGTCTCTGTATTTCGGCCACGCCTTGGCTTTACATTCGTTAATTATTGCCCGATATTTGTCCCACAGTTTTCTGTCGCTATTTATTGGCAAACCTAATAAATCATAAAAAACAATTAGTATTTATATTAATTACTAATTAATTACTAATTAAT